>NC_069422.1:44811524-44830235 GCF_026875155.1 Cherax quadricarinatus
CCTGCTGAATGACCTGTAAATCCGAAGAATTTTAATCACTCTTCTTTTCTCGAATTACGATCCTACCATTGCTCCCCTCCCTCCACTGGCGCCCTATAAACCCTGACGGGTTTAGCGCTCCCACATGAACGCAGTATTCTGGTTTGATTCTCCGTCACTCCCCTCAACTTTATTTTCACTAAAATGTTAAAATAATTATGTTCACGGAAAAGCGCTGAACTAGTAGGGGTCCCCACAGCAGCCGTATTTTCTTGACAGTCTTGCTCCAGCTCCTGGTACTAATGTTTCCAGTATAGAACCTCAGTTGCTTTGTACTCACTATTTGTGGTTATAAGGGTCGAGTCACGCTTCTGTGTGTGTGTGTGCGTGTGCTCACCTAGTTGTACTCACCTAATTTTGGTGCAGGGGTCGAGACTCAGCTCCTGTCCCCGCCCTTCACCGAGTGCTAACTAGGTCCTCTCTCTCCGTGCTCCATGAGCTTTTCTTACCTCATCTTAAAGCTATGTATGGTTCCTGCCTCCACTACCTCACTTGCTAGGTATTCCACTTCCTGACTACGCTATGACTAAAGAAATACCTACTAACATTCTTTTGGCTCATCTGAGTCTTCAACTTCCAATTTTGTGACCCTTGTTTCTGTGTCCCATCTCTGGAACATCCTGTCTCTGTCCACTTTGTCTATTCCGCGCAGTATTTTGTATGTCGTTATCAGACTCCCTAAACCTCCTGTCCTCCAGTGTCGTCAGGCGTTTTCCCCTTAACCTTTCTTCATGGGACATTCCCCTTAGTTCTGGAACTAACCTTGCCGCAAACCTTTGCACTTTTTCTAATTTCTTCAAGGCTTGATCAAGTGTGGGGTTCCAAACAGGTGCTGCATACTCCAGTATGGGCCTGACGTACACGATGTACGTGTATTGAACGATTCCTTGCTAAGGTATGGAACGCTTTTTCTAAAGGTTTCCCGGCGCCTTTATGCTCCCAGCTTTAAATCTGGTTCTTTGTGTGCTTCCGGAGACATGCTCGGTGTTATTTTTTACTCACGCAAGATCTTTCTCCTTGAGCGAGGTTTGCAGTCTTTGGCCACCTAGCCTATACTCCGTCTGCGGTCTTCTGTGCCCTTTTCCGATTTCATGATTTTCCCTTTGGCTGGGTTAAAGTGTGTGTGTGTGTTGTGTGTGTGTGTGTGTGTGTGTGTGTGTGTGTGTGTGTGTGTGTATGTGTGTGTGTGTGTGTGTGTGTGTGTGTGTGTGTGTTTTGGGGTGTGTGTGTGTGTGTGTTTGTGTGTGTGTGTGTGTGTGTTTGTGTGGTGTGTGTGTACTCACCTAGTTGTATCACCTAGTTGAGGGTTTCGTGGGTCGAGTCCCAGCTCCTGGCCCCGCCTCTTCACTGATCGCTACTAGGTCACTCTCCCTGAGCCGTGAGCTTTATCATACCTCTGCTTAAAGCTATGTATGGATCCTGCCTCCACTACATCGCTTCCCAAACTATTCCATTTTACTGACTACTCTGTGGCTGAAGAAATATTTCCCCTAACATCCCTGTGATTCATCTGTGTCTTCAGTTCCAACTGTGTCCCCTTGTTACGTGTCCAATCTCTGGAACATCCTGTCTTTGTCCCCCTTGTCAATTCCTCTCAGTATTTTGTATGTCGTTATCATGTCCCCCCTATCTCTCCTGTCCTCCAGTGTCGTCAGGTTGATTTCCCTTAACCCTTTCCCCTTTCTGGGACATACCTCTTAGCTCGGGGAAATTTGTCTTGTTGCAAACCTTTGCATTTTCTCTAGTTTCTTTACGTGCTTGGCTAGGTGTGGGTTCCAAACTGGTGCCGCATACTCCAATATGGGCCTAACGTATACGGTGTACAGGGTCCTGAACGTTTCCTTATTAAGATGTCGGAATGCTGTTCTGAGGTTTGTGGCCCCCATATGCTGCAGCAGTTTATTTGGTTGATGTGGCTTCAGGAGATGTGCCTGGTGTTATACTCACCCCAAGATCTTTTTCCTTGAGTGAGGTTTGTAGTCTCTGACCCCCTAGACTGTTTCTCCGTCTGCGGGCCTTTTTTGCCTTCCCAATCTTCTGCTTTGCACTTGGTGGGATTGAACTCCAGGAGCCAATTGCTGGACCCGGGCTGCAGCCTGTCCAGATCCCTTTGTAGTTCTGCCCGGTCTTCGATCGAGTGTATTCTTCTCATCAACTTCACGTCATCTGCAAAAGGGCACCTCAGAGTCTATTCCTTCCGTCAGGGCGTTCACAAATCCCAGAAACAGCATGGTCCAAGGACGGGCCCCTGCGGGCCCCCGCTGGTCACGGGTTCCCCACTCTGACCCCTGCCACGTACCTTTATTCGCTGCTGTCTTCCTGAAAAATTTATTCCCTGTTTCCATTTGTCCCTTTCCCCTTTTAAACCCCTCCTTGGGCCCCCCCCATTTTTCCCCCCCAAACCTCTTGTTGGAACTGTGTAAAAACGCCTTTTTTTCAGCCAAAAAAAATGAAAACCACCCACCCCTTCTCTCTCTTGTCTTACTGTGTCACCATGTTGTGTGTTGTGTTTGTGTGTGTGTGTGTGTGTGTGTGTGTGTGTTTTGTGTGGTGTGGGGTTACTCACTCACCTATTTGGGGTTTGCGGGGGGTCAAATTTCTTAGCCCCTGGCCCCCCCTCTTCCCGGGTTTTGAAATGGGCCCTCTCTCTCCCCGCTCCATGAGCTTAATAAAACCCTTTCCCTTTAAAAAATGGTATGGTTCCTGCCCCCCACTACGTCTTTTTCTGGGCATTCCATCCCTTGGAAAAACCTCTATGACTGAAGAAATACTTCCTTAAAATTCCCTTTTCTGACTCCCTTTTTGTCTTCAACTTCCCCTTGTGGCCCCTTGTTTCTGGGGTTCCCCCCCCTGGAAATTTCCCGTTTTTTTGTCCACCTTTTTCTATTTCCCCGCTTTTTTATATTCGTTATTTATGTCTCCCCTGACCCTCCTGTCCCCAGTGTCATCAGGCCCATTTCCCTTTAAACTTTTCTTCATTTGGGATTTCCCCTTAGCTCTGGAACTAACCTTGTCGCAATTGCACCTTTGTACTTTCTCTAGTTTCTTGACGTTGCTTTATCAAGTGCGGGTTCCAAACAGGTGCTGCATACTCCAGTATGGGCCTGACATAAACGGTGTACAGTGTCTTGAACGATTCCTTACTAAGGTATCGGAATGCTGTTCTCAGGTTTGCCAGGCGCCCATATGCTGCAGCAGTATCTGATTGATGTGTGCTTCCGGAGACATGCTCGGTGTTATACTCACCCCAAGATCTTGTGTGTGTGTGTGTGTGTGTGTGTGTGTGTGTGTGTGTGTGTGTGTGTGTGTGTGTGTGTGTGTGTATTATCAAATGTTTGTGCCTTTTTGATGTGTGTTGTGTGTGTTTAAAAAACAATCCTCTGTAATACTCCAGAGGGTTTCCAGAAATTAGAACCGCTGGCAAGTCGAAATTTATTCAAAATATGACTAATTCAGAAGTGTTTTAAAATTAATATACTGGGAAAGAAACGGTTTTATAAGAGTGTTCCAGCGAGCCCTCGTAGCCTCCGGAGAGCAGCTGCTGCTACTTTATACAAGTTACACAGTTGGAACAATAGCTAGTTATCTTTTCCTGTCATATTCCATCAAAGACCCCAAAGGGGGAGAGCAGTGACGGTATCTGAAGGGTGTTTCAAAGAAATCCACAGGGGAGAGAGAGCCATAACTGTGCCCCAAAGTCACCTTAGCGGCATCTAAAGGGTTGTTCCAGAACAAGTTGAGAGCGGCCTTCTCCCTACCCCCTCCGCGACTCTTTAATGACCACCCGAGTAATAACGAGGCCAGAAAAGACTCTCACAGCTGTGGCTGACTGGTAGGGTAATTATCTCATGGGTAGCAGGAGGGAAGGCGGTGGCAGGAGGGAAGGCGGTGGCAGGAGGGAAGGTGGTGGCAGGAGGGAAGGTGGTGGCAGAAGTTCTGGATGGTGACAAGAAGGACAGTACTGGCAGAAGGAATGGTGGCAGCGGTGGGATGACACTTTTAGCAGCAGTAGAATGGACACAGGTTGCAGCAGTGTGATGGATACTGGTCGCAGCGGTGGGATGGATATTGGTCGCAGCAGTGGGATGGATACTGGTCACAGCAGTGTGATGGATACTGGTCGCAGCGGTGGGATGGATACTGGTCGCAGCGGTGGGATGGATATTGGTCGCAGCAGTGGCATGGATACTGGTCGCAGCGGTGGGATGGACATTATTTTCTACATGAACAAATCAGCGTGTTTGCGAACGAGTCTTAATAGGTACTATGCTGGCCCTAAGATGCATCAACCATTAAATATTGAAGCCGTTCAAAAGAAGTAAACTGAAAATTATTTAAAGTGATTTAACGAGACTAAAAATTTCACACTTATTTTACACAAAATGGTCAACACTGCACCCACTTTGCTGAACCTCGCTCTCCTCCCCCCTTTTTTTTCATCGTTTTTAGGTCTACCACTGAGGGTTTTGGAAGTTATCCGAGCCGTTTCCAGGAGGATGTGAGGACCCATTGTTGCTGTTGGGGATCCCCTCAAAGGAGGTTCCTTGATACTGGTGAGGAGCTCTTGATCTAGGGAATGGATCTGTGCTCCACTCCCTGAATTAAGCCTAAATGCCTTCCATCTCCCCCCCCCCACCTTCCACAGGCGCTGTATAATCCCTAGCGCTACCTCATAACAATAATAATGTTGGCGATTTGCACTGGTTTGTTGATGTAGACTAGAGTGGTACCGCGAGATTTAGAATTATTGGGACAATTTGTGCACAGCGAGTGTTGGGCTCTAGCTCCACACCAGGCCGTAGAGCCTCGAAAGTGAGAGAGGTCACGTCTGACCTATGCTACATCTATCTTGGGAGTGAGAGAAAACGATACCGCATAGGTTAGGTCAGGTAAGACTGGTCAAGAAATTGACGCGGGTCTAAGTCATGTGATGACCCGCTGCTGGAGCTTTTGGTCATCTGACCGAGGCCTTCCACTAGCTTACTGGTCCACCCCTTTAAAAATTATGGTTATGATTATAACCATTAGATTATCACTATAAATACCGCATAGGCTGTGCCAAGCTCTAGACTGAACTGGTCCGCTAGGTGGCAGCACAGGTGCTAGAAGGCAAGACGCAAATACGAACGCCTGTTTGATCTTACAAGGAATGGGTTCAGTGGTCATAGGCCCGTGAGCATGTCAGTTGTTCCATGAATTCGACCCACATTCCAAGACACGAGTGTTTAAAATTTGAAGCCGGCTGGATGAGACGTTCTCGAGTTTTGAGCGAAATACAATCTTAAATTTGAAGGAAGAAAGAAATTCAGGCAACCACTTAAATAACACTTGGAAAATACTAGAGGGACTAGTCCCAAATGTGCACACGGAAATCACTCCCTACGGACGAAAACTCGGCAGGCGGTGCAACATCCCCCTCTCCCCCATGAAAAGCAGGGGCGCCATGAATACACTAAGAGACAAGGCAGTAAATATTAGGAGCCAAAGACGGTTCAGCAGCCTCCCAACATACATAATGGGGGTTTACCAACAGACCCGTGGCTGTCTTGAAGAAGAAGCTGGACAGACACCCAAAGTCAGTACCTGACCAGCCGGGATGTGGTTCGTACGTCGGTTTGCGTTTGGCCAGCAGCAACAGCCTGATTGATCAGGCCCTGACCCACCGCGAGGCCTGGTCATGGACCGGGCCGGGGGGGCGTTGACCCCTCGGAACACCCTCCAGGTATACTTCAGGTATTCTTTTTTGGGGACACCTAATTATTTTTCCAGTACACTAAGCTATACAGCTGCAAGAACCAATTAAAATAATTAAATGGCTGTTATTTCCAGTATAGACATCACTTTACAAAAAGTCACTTCTGAAGAAAATGATACACAACGGTGTATAAATGGCTGGAAAATGATACATAACGGTGTATAAATGGCTGGAAAATGATACATAACGGTGTATAAATGGCTGGAAAATGATACATAACGGTGTATAAATGGCTGGAAAATGATACACAACGGTGTATAAATGGCTGGAAAATGATACATAACGGTGTATAAATGGCTGGAAAATGACACATAACGGTGTATAAATGGCTGGAAAATGATACATAACGGTGTATAAATGGCTGGAAAATGACACATAACGGTGTATAAATGGCTGGAAAATGATACATAACGGTGTATAACTGACATGAAAATTATACGTAACGGTGTATAACTGACATGAAAATTATACGTAACGGTGTATAACTGGCTTGAAAATTATACATAACGGTGTATAACTGACATGAAAATTATACGTAACGGTGTATAACTGACATGAAAATTATACGTAACGGTGTATAACTGACATGAAAATTATACATAACGGTGTATAACTGACATGAAAATTATACATAACGGTGTATAACTGACATGAGAATTATACATAACGGTGTATAACTGACATGAAAATTATACATAACAGCGTATAACTGACATGAAAATTATACATAACGGTGTATAACTGACATGAAAATTATACATAACGGTGTATAACTGACATGAAAATTATACATAACGGTGTATAACTGACATGAAAATTATACATAACGGTGTATAACTGACATGAAAATTATACATAACGGCGTATAACTGACATGAAAATTATACATAACGGTGTATAACTGACATGAAAATTATACATAACGGTGTATAACTGACATGAAAATTATACATAACGGTGTATAACTGACATGAAAATTATACATAACGGTGTATAACTGACATGAAAATTATACATAACGGTGTATAACTGACATGAAAATTATACATAACGGCGTATAAGTGACATGAAAATTATACATAACGGTGTATAACTGACATGAAAATTATACATAACGGTGTATAACTGACATGAAAATTATACATAACGGCGTATAACTGACATGAAAATTATACATAACGGTGTATAACTGACATGAAAATTATACATAACGGTGTATAACTGACATGAAAATTATACATAACGGTGTATAACTGACATGAAAATTATACATAACGGTGTATAACTGACATGAAAATTATACATAACGGTGTATAACTGACATGAAAATTTATACATAACGGTGTATAACTGACATGAAAATTATACATAACGGTGTATAACTGACATGAAAATTATACATAACGGTGTATAACTGACATGAAAATTATACATAACGGTGTATAACTGACATGAAAATTATACATAACGGTGTATAACTGACATGAAAATTATACATAACGGTGTATAACTGACATGAAAATTATACATAACGGTGTATAACTGACATGAAAATTATACATAACGGTGTATAACTGACATGAAATTATACATAACGGTGTATAACTGACATGAAAATTATACATAACGGTGTATAACTGACATGAAAATTATACATAACGGTGTATAACTGACTTGAAAACAAGGAAATATTTATATTTTCAAGTAAATATTGATGTTTTTAGGTTCAGTAACTTTGTCGGATAAAAGAACGTGACAGGTAGGCTGTAACAACCTGAAAAAAACTTCTACATAACGTTACATATACATGAGGGGTCAATAACAACTGTATATTTAAAACTTTATACAATCTGTCAAAAACATTATAGAACTGAACATAAAGTCCAAAAAAAAAGTACTCAAAATATTAATATAAGTTCGTAAAGTGTTTTTTTTTAGCTAAAAAGTTCTAAAAGCGTTGCGTAACTGCTTCATAAAGTTCAATAACTGTTCCATAAAGTTCAGTAACTGCTGCAAGTATCTAAAATTTGCTATATAAAGCTCAGCAGTAGGTGGTGTTTCCAGCTCAAAGTTGCTGCACCTTCCCTCGTGTATGGGAGAAAAATAAGGACTGGCCAGGGCAGACGGGGCTCGACTAACGTTCTTGTCATGTAAATTTTGGTCATTTATGAGTCGCTTGGTGGGGTGTTTTTGAGGGGGCGGGGTGGGAAGCCTAGGGGGCGAGGAGGGGAGCCAAGGGGCAGGGGGGGAAGCTAGGGGACGGGGTGGGAATTCTAGGGGACGGGGGGGAATTCTAGGGGACAGGATGGGAATTCTAGGGGACGGAGTGGGAAGTTCTAGGGGACAGGATGGGAATTCTAGGGGACAGGGTGGGAATTCTAGGGGGACAGGATGGGAATTCTAGGGGACGGGGGGTGGGAAGTCTACGAGGCGGGGCCGGAAGGCTAGGCGGCTGGAGGCCCACTCTTCCTCCTCCTAGCTCATTCTCTCCCCAGCTCTTTTGATCGTCCTCTCCCACCTACAGCGTTCTCTCTCTCTCTCTCTCTCTCTCTCTCTCTCTCTCTCTCTCTCTATCTCCTCTCTCTCTCTCTCTCTCTCTCTCTCTCTTCTCTTCTCTCTCTTTTATCTGTAAATAGTTCTCTCTCTACCTTTCACTCCCTAGTTCTATCCCTCCATATATCTCTCAATCCCTCCACAGTTCCTACTCCTCTCCTTAACTTTCTACCCTTCACTGGCAAGCTCTTTCTCCCCATCACCTCATAATTTTATCTACCTCCTCACTCATAAATCTCTCTACTACCGTTCTCACTCCACATTTCTCTCTACCCAATCATTTCGCAGTTCGAGCGGAGCATTAAACTAAATACTGTTATTTTGAAGTGTATCGCTTGCTGGAAAACCAAAACTGGGAGACAGCCAATATACTAACATATATATGTCGTGCCAAATAGGTAAAACTTGCGATTTTGGCTTAAGTAGCAATGCTCTTCTTGCCGAATAAGGCAAGCGAAAATCTGTGTATGCAATAATTTCGCAAAAATCGTTCTGAACCTAACGAAAAAAAGTACAGTGGACCCTCGAATTTCATCATCCCTTTTCTGTATGTAAAACTATAGTTATTCTCTATATAAAATGTATTGTTTGTTAATATTTCCCATAAGAAATCATGTAAATTCAATTAATCCATTCCAGACACCCAAAAATATTAACAAAAAATACATTTTATAGAGAATAACTACAGTTTTACATTCAGAAAATGGATGATGATATTGGAACGCAGGAGAGAGAGATATATCATAATTTACACATGGAAAATCTTAGAAGGAATGGTCCCGAATCTGCACATAGAAATCACTCCCTACGAAATTAAAGACTGGGCTATGCAAAATACCCCCAGTTAAAAGTAGGGGTGCCATTGGTACACTAAGAGAAAACACCATAAGTGTTTGGAGCCCAAGACTGTTCAACAGCCTCCCACCAAGCACAAGGGGAATTACCAATAGGCCGCTGGCTGCCTTCAAGAGGGAGCTGGACAAATACCTAAAGCCAGTGCCGGATCAGCCGGGCTGTGGTTCGTACATTGGACTACGTGCAGCCAGCAGTAACAGCTTGGTTGATCAGGCCCTGATCCACAGGGAGGCCTGGTCATGGATCGGGCCGCGGGGGCGTTGATCCCCGGAATAACCTCCAGGTAGGTATGTTATTACTGTTCTTACTGCTGAACAGCGGTTTAGTGCCGATGAAGGTAGTGTAGGTAGCAATGATACGGCCGTGGACTAGTTTGGCTTTAATTGGATAGGAGTGAGTACACAATGGGCAGTGTGAGGGAGTGACCGCAAGCCAGTCCGTGGAGGGGGAGCACTTGTGTCTATCAAGTCGGTCGGCCTAGGAGTGAGGGTGGATGGGCTCAGCCTCCCACTGACCTGAGTGAGCCTACAGAGGGCAGCACCTAAATGCCGTGAAATATGAACTAGTCAGAGCAGATGGCTAGGCTGTGTGTTCTGACAGTACAGGCTGTCTACATTTGCTCAGCCACGCACCTCGCATCGTCCCGACGCGACAATACTGGTGGGCCCACAGGTATAAAGGAATTACTTACACTAGCTACCCCAGAGAGGGACTGGCTTTCGCTCACTAGTAAATAAAAAATGGACATAAAAATGCAACAGGCAAAAAAAAAACTCTCCCATCCAGGGGAAGAGAAAACTGGTTTGCCCACGCTGTTTCATCGAGGAGAGAGTCCGGAGACGTCAGCACTGGAACTAAAATCTTCTATATACAGGTTGTCCGCAGGGCTGAACATCAGTTGACCACTCGTCTACAAACGTTGTTGCACCCTCACATCTGCAAACAATGACTGACAGTAGCATTTCCTAAGGTGTGACATGTGACTCAGAGGGCAGCACTGCCCTGACCGTAATACAGGCTCTTTTTTTTTTTTATAAAACACTGGGTGCACATACCTACAATAATACTATATCCATGGAATTCATTACACTCTGGGTACCCTTCTAAAAGTATTTACATAATTACATGTGTTGTCCACCCCTGACTCCATTATCGACTAGCTATACAATGTGTGTGCATTTATACCCATTTCTGCAAGCAAAACATTAGCATAACTAGCGTAGGAGTCAGACAAGTCAGTAGGTACGTCAATGTCACAGAATGTACTGTTGTCCTGGGTCGCAGGCCATAAGTATGGAGCCTTACTGGGCCGTCTTCCGTAACAGTAGTAGTGGGAGAAGGGAATAGACGGGTTGTCCCTTGCATTGGTCTGATTGTGGCGTTGCAACGCACGCGACTCCAGCTCTGCTTGGGCCCCTGATAGGGCCCAAACTTTGTGAAAAGGGGGTTCCCTTGAAGTTCCTGTAGCTTTTTCCCCCCCTCGAACTTATTGCCACGGAGCTGTGTAGGAAGGGAAAGGACCCACGATTTTGGGACAAGTTTGTGATACCTGGGGTCTACATGGGTTGAGCAACAAACTTTGAAAACCTGGTTCCATTTGTTTTCCCTTGGCCGGGTTTTTGCGCTAGACATGAACCTTAGTGCTTTTTTAAAGGCTCTCGCGTACCGCGGGAAGACAAGCTGCGTTTTCTTTTTACTCAGGGGGGTTTCGTATCGTAAGTAGGTTAGGTGGAGCAAACAAATTTCTAGGTAAGCCTTGTATAGATACAAAGCAAAATGAGGTGTCTCACGATCGAGCTTTGGGGGAGGTTTTAAATGTACCTAAACATCTGGGTACCCTCATCCCATGTAGTACAACTTGGGTTTTTTTTACCTGAGCACCTCCAGGCTTTGCGATTTGTACGTTCAGCAAGCCTTACTCCAGGGTGGGTGGAGCTATGGCGCTTGGTGAAGTTAAATCGGGAGCAAAGATTGATTTGCCATTTTTTTAAACTCAGACCATTGTTGACAGAAGGCCGTGGGCAAGTATGGAAGAACAACGGCTCAGGGAAAAGCATTAGCGCCGTTTTGGGGTTTTTCGGAAAAGGGTACAATTCACTGTACGCGTCAAGTTATCTACCATTAAAGGGTGCTTTTTTCCCCTTCCCCGAGGCGGGTTCGTCAACAGCGACAGAAGTTCTCCCCCAGGGTCCTTTGTAATGGGATACTTTAAAATGGGGTTAGGACCTGTAAGGTACCCTTGTGTGTAGGCAACAACACACTGGTGTCATGCTTGAAAATGTCGCTCCCATCTTGGGCCAAAAATATTTCATTGTGCCGTTTGATATGGGTCCTTCCGGGGGTGCTCACCGGGAATTGTGGATAAACCTAGGGAGCGGTATTGGACTCGGGTATCCCCAGTTGGTTATGGTATATCCTGAAAAGTCACTCCCCCTTTGGTCAGGAAACGAAGGACTGGAGCCCACACAGGGTCCGTCGTTGGGCTCTCTCGAGACCTAAAAAGAAACGAGTTGCCGACACTCACGAATGAAATTTTCCCTCGACGGGCCATCGCTACAACTTTTTTGTTCCCGGGGGACATAGCAAATTTCGGGGTTTTTAGTCATTAAACGTGAGCGACCCCCGAGATGCTTTCCGAGATTCTTACTCGCAAAAAAGGGCCCAAAAAGGGTAATGTCTGTGAAAACTTTTAGGATAATGATAGATGAATCCCGAAAAGCTCAGGGCCCATAAAAGGCTAAGCTTCTAGCTCTTCACTGAAAATTGACTTCTCTTTATAAGGACACGGGTAGCATAGGCAATGGTGTTTCTTACCTTAGATTCTGGCAAAACTGCCGATGCCAAATTTGCTGGGATCAGTCTTTTAAGGTAAAAACCTTGGTGAAATCGGGTTTTAAGGGTTGGGGCTGATGTTAACTTGTTCTTAAAAAATGACAAAAACCGTTCCTGATCACACGTCCCCCTCAAAAGGGGCATTTCTTGAGTAAGCGTTTTCAGGGGTGCAGCAAGGGGGAAAACCTGCGATAAAGGGGCGGTAGAAAAACCCCCCCAGGCCCTTTAAGGACCCGGGCTGATCCCCCGCATGGGTCTGGGGAATTTTGCCGGCCGAGATTTTAGACTCTCGTCTTTATGCCTTCTGAGTCATACGTGACCCCGAAATTTTTTTCCCTTTCCCGGGGGGAAATGACATTTGGAGGCTTTTTCCCTTTTGCCTGAGCTAGCCCGTCCATTTCCCTGTCAAGTTTCTCAAAATGTGGGGACATCTTGCGACATGACTTGAGATCATCCAGGGAACCCGAGCTGCCCCCTAGGAGGGTACGGAAAATTTTGTCATAAAAAACCCCAAACGTGATTGGGCTTCCCCGCAAGCTGAAGGGCATCCTCCCGAACTGGTAATGACCATTGGAGTAGAGAAAACTGTCAATCTTTGCTCTCACATCGGGGGAATCTGCCAGAACCTTTGAAGGATCAAAGTTTAAAAAAACCTTAATGCCCCATGTTCTGCAACAGGTCGTCAGAATGGCAACGGAAAGCAAGTCGGGTGGTACATCTTCAGTTTCTGTAATCGTAACGGGCGCAGGTTCCCTCCCTTTTGGGGACCAAATAAGGGGGGATTTTACGGGGAAGTGGGCCCTCCATAACTCCCTCACGGAGTGTGTAATGAGTTTTTGGCGAAAACTTTTGGCATGTGGCAGGGATACTCAGGTACGTAAATGGGGTTTTTGTTCTTTTTCAAATGGAATACGGTGAGGATCTGGGGTTTTAAACCCCTTGCTCCCATCTAGTGCGACGCAGAAGTGCACGATTGAGAACCCGGGAGTTTTGGGGGCCCCTTTAGGATAGCTGCAAAACTGTATCTTTCTGCACTGGCCGGGTTTGGAAGAAATCAGCAGCAGATGTGGGAGGGGCTGCACTCACAAGGGAAATCAGCTGGGGCTTCACCCCCACTCTCACGGGAGAGGGAATTGACAAGGTCGAAAGTGAGGTATTCTTCCCAGGTGAAAATTTTGATTGCTGTTGACAACAAGGGCTTGCAACTTACCACGTTGCACTTGGGTGCAAGGAGGTTCAAGGGAGGGCCCTTGACTCGGAGGTGTTTTCAAAAAGCAATGGGCTCCCTTTAAAACTCGCTCACGTACACCCTAACGGAGTGAGCGGTTGTGACAAGTGAGTCATATTTGTCAAGCGTAAATCGCTCGTGAGCCCTGCACGGTCAGACGTCCCTGCCCACAGGGGATACTGCGGCTTGACAATGCTGTTTCTACAACAGCGTCAGATTTGGTGAAAAGGTTTAGACTGGGCGTCCCCCGCTGGGTTTCCTGGTAATAAGCGTGATGGAGGGGTGATGGGCAACCCCGGGTCACTAAAGGTCGATCAGGAAAGAGACGACCCGGGGGGGAATGTGCTATGGAAACCACCGGTTTCCCCAAAGATTCCCGGCATGTGCATACTCTGAGACAAGGAGCACGTAGTGGATCCTAAAACGCAGCCCCCGAAGGGCCCTCCCTCCCTTGAATTTGTTTCCACTCACCTGCAATTTTTTAAAAAATGTGCTTGCAGCACACTTTATGTTGGAGTACCTGATTTATTTTAAAAATTTTTTGCAATTTTTGTACAGTGTTTACAGTTCAACTCCCTTTTATAAATTTTGTTGCGTCTCCCTTGGAAAATTTTTGCCACCTTAGCTTTTTTTGTGCACTTCCTGTGTTCTTTCTTGCTACATCTCTTATTTTGTGTTTTCAGAGTGTACCACTTTTTTTTTGTTGTTTTGCTCAAATTATTTCCATCACTAAGCAGTTTACCTAGTACCGTGGTGCCGTGTTCTCTCTGTGTTGAATTGTAGCCAGTGCATACCATTTCTTGCTCTGACCTCCCTACTAGATGTATGAATATACAAAATGTGTGATCAGTTTTAATAGGTATATTTTTATTTAAAATGGATTAAAAAATTTTCATGTATGTTATTGCATTAGCGCTACAGTACTGAAAAAGCAATTTTGTCCCTGTGTTTTGCATTTCTGTTATGAAAGAATTTTTCTCCAGTTAGTATTTCATCTATTTCCTGTGATATCATATGACGTCCTGGCGAGGATATTGAATAAGAGGAAGATGGTGTAGAACTTGCTTTAACTGGGACCAACCGCTCCGTGTCAGAGCTTTGTCGACGCTGCTCCGTGTCAGAGCTTTTGTCAGCACTGCTCCTTGTCAAGCTTTGTCGACGCTGCTCCGTGTCAGAGCTTTGTCCAGCGCGCTCCGTGACAGAGCTTTGTCGACGCTGCTCCGTGTCAGAGCTTGTCGACGCTGCTCCGTGGTCAGAACTTTTCAACGGTGCTCCTGTCGAGCTCTGTCGAGTTACGATCACTCTCACACGGCTCAAACACCTTGCTCTTTCAATACATAGATAGTGGTTTTGACTTTATCCAAATTTCTTTAATATCTGAAGATTTAGAGCCGTGTGATCATCCTTTCCTCAGAACACAGATTTAATTGTGGAAATGAGACGGTATATGCACAAGCATGCCATTTAACTGACGCAGAATTTTTAATCACTGGTGGCATATCAACCTAATGATAAATCTGCAGCGGAAAACGAGCCTTTTGCAATAAATATCGTAAGTGCTTATGTAACTTATCTGCACAATTGATGGTAAAACATTTGTCCTATCCATTTACAAAAAGTAGTGTTTCTTTTCCGTCGAAGAAGTTCACTTCTCAGTGGTAACCTATGTATTAATGTTCTCATTCACTGTGTTCATATGAAAGGGGACTGAAACTTTTAAAATTTTGAACCTGTCCAAATTGCTGGACTTTTGTTGATCTTATGAATATACAGAATGACTGAGAATTCTTACAAACTTCGATCTTTCTGCATGCTTTTGCGTCGTGGTGACCCACTGAGGTTAATACACACTTGGCTGAAAAAAAACAAGAGTGAATACGAAGTAGAAAGAAGCTGGTGTGTAGAGAACTAACGGAGACCTGAAAAGAAAGTGAAGGTCTTCACCTGAGCTAGATTGGGAAGGTAAGACCAGTCGAGGGAGTACCCCAAAACCATAGTATAGTTTGTAAGTGTATACGGGGTCTTCGAGGTCTCCACGTGGGTGAAAACAATTATCGCACCCTGAACGAGATTATTCAGTGTGGTATGATTTAGGAGAGAGAGAGAGAGAGAGAGAGAGAGAGAGGGGAAGGGGAGAGAGAGAGAGAAGAGAGAGAGAAGCTCCTCATCCCTACCCCCCCCAAGGGGCAGGCACCTTACATTCCCTACAACCCCCACCTCTGCGACCACTTCACTGGGGACCAGTCTATCACATCCTGCGGCCAACTTTAGAGGTTTATTACTAATTTTGGGAGAGCTCACACTAGCTTTTTTAACACTCGACGCCCGACGATGTGTTTTTTAAAACATTTTTTGGTACAGGACCCCAAAAAATTTTGCAAGAATTGTGGCTAACCTCATGGGAGAAGAGACGGGCAAGGGAAAAGGGGGGTGGTTTGCGTGTGCTTCTCAAAAGTTTTCATCCCCGCACATGATTTTTGCCACCCCACACATCTTGAAAGATGTTCTAAGCTCTGTAAAAACATTTTTTTCCCCTCTGTACAGCATGTGAAATGACAGACCCAGTGGCAACATGCAGACCCTATCAACTTCCAAAGGGAAAAATTACTCCCTTTGCTACAAACACAATGCAAATTTTATAATTTTTGGTGCCCTCAACCAGCCCTTATACGAGGGACTTTTTCCTTTTGAGTGTTTACATAGAAACTTTGTTGATTCCTACTCATATCTCTGGCTCCTCCCTTACCCAGTAGTGAGTGATCGGGCAGAAGGCAAGTCACTTTTCAACCCCTCGCTACGTTGGATCGCTGACCAAAAGGTTTTTTTTACCCCCAAAAAAGATCCCAACAGAACGAGGTGGGATCCACACGCAAAACCCGGCTTGGGAAAGAGGTAATTGGCCCCCCCTTTTCCTGAGCTCCCCCCCACCACTGGAATGCTCTTCTCCGGGGGGTGTTGACAACCAAGTGAAAGCCTTCATGACACCCTTAATCTGCAACAAAAAACACATTCCCCCCGGGCAATATGTGACAAAGCCTACAGATCACCCTTGGGTTTGGCTTTCGTTGTAGAGAGGTGTACTGCTAAGTAAAAGAGGCGAGGGTTAAAGACATCCAACCCTATAACGGGAATTTGCCATGCAACCTGTAGGCATAGGGGATTTCAAAATGGGCCATTATAAAGGGGGGTGGCACAAAAGAAAGTTAGCATCGGGTGGGTGGGGCTCCAAAATGGTGGCCCTGGTCAAGGACAGACAAGGTTATCTCCTGAAAACTTATTCCACCCAAAATCGACGGGATGGGACACCTCTACTAGTTCAAGAGAAGGGGGCCCTTTTTGCTGAACCTTTGCTCCCAAAAATGCAAGTTCCTGTCCAGAAGGGACCCTCCTTGGGGTAGCTCAAGAACTTGCAAAACTGTCGTGGTGACAATAAGGGGAGGATGCATTTCCTTCTTAAATCACTTGACCAAGAAAAGGGTGGGCCCAGACAAGTTGAGCCCAAGTTTGTTGAAAGATGTCAGACCAGCTAGCAGCCCCCTTAACTCGCATCTTTCCGCACTGCCTAACGTGAAAATGGCCCTCTCCATGGAAAGAGGCAAATGACCCCTTTCACAAAAAGAAGAGAGAGCAAAATCAGCAACTACAGACCATGTCACTCCCGTCAATCACTGGTAAAACCTTGAGACAATAATCTCGCAAATGAAAATTTTTTTTTACTACCACTCATACTTTGTGATCGTCAATAGGCTTCAGAAAGGTTCTCGGGTGCGATTGTTGTTAAACCTTTTCCACTAAAGGGGACCATCACGGTAATCCAAAGCAGCTGTGTGGGAGCACTGGCTTGCTGGCGCTTTCGACCGGTGTGGCACCAGGGCCCTTAGCAAAAACTTAAGCACTGGGAATTGCAGGCTCTACGCATGTTCCCGTGATTACCTTCATGGTAGATCTCTAAGTTATCCCAAAGGAAGGAATCAGCAAGGGATCCCATTTGGGGGAAGCGTTCCACAAGGAAGTGTGCTGGGGCCCCCTGTTAGGAAGCTACTTCAAAGACCTTCTTCATCTCACCCGAATCAATGCAATCAGACGACTGTACACTGACATTCACTTATCCAAAGAAGAAATGCCAGCTGCTCAAGCTACATCATCCAGCTGAGGCTATATACTTTGGGAAATAGATGGGCAAGTACATTTGCACCTGAAAAAACGCAAAATTTTTTCGTTCTAGGGACCATGATTAATGCTGGCGCAGTATAAATGAAAGGGACGATTTTGGCACCTAGAAGAAGTTTATTCCTTGGGGTGAAATTTTACTCCAAAAAAACCATGAAGAACCCTGTTTTTAAATCTTTCAAACAAGGCAGCCAGGGAAATTACGCACTTCGCCTATCTCCATCTGCTTGACGTAGGGGGTTGCAAGACCTGACAGGCACAAGTACGCTCACCCTTGAGTATGCTCCCCCTTTCTTGGGTTGCCTGCCCCCCCCCATCTGCGACTGCTTGCAAGTAGAGAAAAAAGGCAAGACGTTCACTCTCGCCCGGGCCCATCCTGGGAAAATCTGTCATTTCAGCAGACCCTTTAAAATAGGGGGGATGTGGGGGCCTTACTGTTATTACAAGGCCAAAATTTTTCAAATACCCCACTTGGACCACTTCGGGAAGCGTGAAAAAAGTTTTTCCACAAGAGGGCAGAAAAGCAACTTCACTCGGGTGACCCTTCTCCAAACATCACTCCATTTAGATATACATACCCCGGGTGACTCGAGTATGGGAAAAATTTTGTACAGCATAAGATGTCAACGAGATAACGTCAGTTATCAAATGAAAATGCGGCCCACAGATGGCCCAACTTCATCCTGTTCCCTACTTTTGTCTCATAACAAAAAAGCTTTCAAAAGCTGAGTAGGAACACTCTTAGCTTGCCAAAAAAGTTAGGAATCCTTTAAACCCTTTAAAAAATGTAAATAAGAGGGATCCTTAACCTTGTCAAACCCTGGTAAAAAAAAAAAAAAAAAAAAAAAAAAAAAAAAAAAAAAAAAAAAAAAAAAAAAAAGAGAGAGAGAGAAGAGAGAGGAGTGGATCAAAGAAGTGTTAATTATATCTTGGGCATCAAAATACATAACCTTTTATTTCGCGATTACCACCTTTATTTTAAAGGCTATTCCCCCCAACCCCCCGAACCAGGGGCAAGGGTTGATGGGGCCCCCTCGTTAATCAAACCCAGGTTCCAGCCAATGAAAGATGGCTTTGGCAATCCAGAGTTTGTTGGTACCCACACCTGTCGGCCCCTTTTTTATTTTCCCCTTCTAGAGCTTTGGTTTAAGCACGGTTTGCTCTCTATTGGGGGTTCTATTCTGCCCTTTCTTACCGGGGGTGCCTAAACCTTTGGTTTTATGTTATAGTGTACATACTTCTGTTTTTACTTGGGGAAGGATAAATAAATCAAAAGTTT
>NC_069422.1:44830735-44853297 GCF_026875155.1 Cherax quadricarinatus
CGGCCGGTATCCTCAAACAATTTACATTTCCCAAAAATTTTTCTGCAGCTCAGAAATAAATTCTTGCGAGGTCCCCTGAAGTCAATGGGCTCCCCTGAAGTCACATGGGCTTCCCCTGAAGTCACACGGCAAACCCTGAAGTCACATGGGCCCCCCTGAAGACCATCGTCCACCTGAAGTCCTGGGTCCCTGAAGTCCATGGGCTCACCGAAGTCCATGGGTCATTTTAACCAATCGGTCACAAAAGCACACTAACTTAATACGAATGAAAAACACAAAAACGAGGAGCCACATTGAAGAAGGAAAAAAACAACCCAATTCTAAATAAGAACCCTTCAACAAATCGAGGCCCCTTCCCTCGGGGGGGGGTGCACCCTGGTTGCCCCAACTTTTTAAAAGAAATAATACATAATAATTTTTTTAAAAGTCACTAAGTTTTAAAAAATAATTTATAGCACATAGAAGTAACATTAGGAAGGAGAAAATGCCCAAAAAAATACGACAGATTAAAAATTTTTCCATACATACAAAAAATCTTTTTTTTTAAAAGATTTTTTGATTCTCCATCACTTCATTTTTTTTTAAGTCCCCCCAGTTTTGAATCCTTTAAGCACATCCCTTTCAAGCCCTGGAAAATGAGTCGCTTTACATTGATTTGGGTAGACTTCCCCTTTTGTAACTCGATATTTTTTAAAAAATGAGTTGGAGCAGATGCCGGGTAAAGTCTTTCGAGGGTTTTGACGAAAATATTGAATATGCTCTTTTGTTATCTGTAATCTTGTACATATTTACCCACCAGGCAAAACACGTGGAAGGAGGGTAATTTTTTCGGTTTTAACACTGTTCAATAGATGTGTAAACTAAAAAAGTAGGTATTTTAAAATTTTCAAAGCGTTTCGTTAAAACATAGGCTTTTTCAGTCAAATAGAGAGTTTAAAAATAGGAAATTAAGCGGGGGAGAGATGGTGTAAAATGTAATTGTCTAACTTTTTACTATCGGTATTGTAAAAAATTTTTTATATGATACGGTATCAAAGTCATGTTCTCTCAAATGACACAGATATCGTTTCTCAGGGTTAAAAAATGCTCGGATTACTCCGTTCCCCGACTTGGCGTTTTTTTTGATACCCCTTGGCGATTTTTTGCCGTTATCAAAATGTAAGTCAGAATGGGATTTAAAAGTAAAATAATATGAAAAATATTGTTCTTGTGTTGTTGATATGGTGTGTGGAGGCTGTCTTCTAGTTTTGTTGTTGAGTGGGGTGTGGGGGATGTTTATTATGACTCATTGTTAATGTGGTGTGTTGGGCTGTTTTTTGTTTGAAGAGACTTCGAAATATGCCAAACAAATTTTAATTTAAGTGAGATTTGAATATTTAATTAATTACAGAGCAGACATATAAAACCCCCGCTGTAAAAAGATGAGCAATTTCAAATTTTTTATATTCACAATGATGTTTTCTTTATAACAGACTACAAGTCAAATTTTTTTATTACAAAGGGCCATTTCCCGTACAAGTAGAAATAATCTTCATTCAAGCCGTAACTAAAGTAACTAAAGATTATATTTGATAGCCACGACAGTCCCTCCACCTATAACTCATAGGGTGACATGGAGGTGGAAAAGCAGTTTCTATTTGCTCAAACCTTAAGGATTATAATTAATGGCCACTACAGATGCTCCCTCAACAGAGGGGCGCATATGTGGAAGGTTTAAGTCGGGTATTTGTTATGTTTGGTGAGCTCATCAGTGGGTGAGTAGGGCTGGCGAGACTAAACGGTGTTAGTCTAAGCGTATAATTAAAAGAGTCTTAAGGAGAAGCCCAGGAGCCTGCCTGTCTTGTCTATGTCTACTGAGAGGACCGAAAGTGACTGAGAGTGAGGCCTCTGGCCTTCTGTTCTCATGTGACCCCTCAAGGAAGGTTCCTTGATGTTGGTGAGGGGCTCTTGATTTAGGGAATTGGATCTGTGCTCCAGTTCCCCAAATTAAGCCTGAATGCCTTCCACATCCCCCCCCAGGCGCTGTATAATCCTCCGGGTTTAGCGCTTCCCCCTTGATTGTAATAATAATAATAATAATGTTCTCATGTGATGGGTCTCGCGACGTCACGGCTAGCAAGGGAGCAAATCTATAAAGCAGCTGGGATTATCTAAGTATACTACACAGTACACAGTAACACAACTGACAGCTCGGAGACGCTAACATATGGCATCCCAACATACAGCTAACTTATGCACAGGATAGACTGTAGGCATTATGGCTCTGGGCTGATTCAATACAATATAACGTACACAACAGGTGAACATATATGGAACTATACATAATGACGATAATTGAGTGTAATGCATTACAAATTATGATACATCACAAATCATTGTAATTATAGAATCAGTGGTGGTACAGAATAACAAAAGAGATCAAAGAGACACATCATTTTGCAGAAATGAGCAAGAGGTCCCTGCAGATTCGCTCAAGGGACCGTTTTTGCTAAGATACAATTTACCAAGTAATTTGTACTCGTCGAGTTATGTTTAGGGGGTCGAAATTCGCTCCTCCCCAGTCTCTCACTAATTTTCTGGCTTTTTGGGGCCCTTGTGATATCTATTTTTTGATGCTGTATAATGATTTGCCTCTACTACCCCCTCATCCGAGTCATTCATTTTTTCAACAAATTTGAGACTAAAAAATTTTATCTACACCCAAAGGCTCATCCGTTTTCCCCAGCCCCACCTGTGCTCCATGCCCTGGCCTTTTAATTCCCATCTGCTTATCAAATTCACGTAATTGCTCTTGTTCCAAGGAAATTTTATTAAACGTCCCCTTTCATCATGCCCGGTTACCTCCATTCCCAAAAATAAAATAAAAAAATTTAAAAAACTACTACTACTACTGCTACTACATACTACTACTAATAATAATAATAGGGAGTGGTTGGGAGACACAGCCACCCGGGGGGTACTACCCCCCGCTAATGAGGGGTAAAAAGGGAAAAACCTGTAATTGTTTTACTGCGTAGGTGTCTTTTTTCTGTTCATAAACATGGGGACAACGGGTATATTTGTACTTCTTACATTTGGGTTCCCACTACACATCTTGTACTCTATAAATATATAATAATATAAAAATATATTTATATTATATATTATATATATATATTATATATATAATATATATATATATATATATTTTTAAAAAAATATTATATATATATATATATATATATATTTTATATTCCCATCTGGGTTTTTTTTCTATTTTTTTAAAGTTCTTGTTTTTTATTTCCTTTTTCTCCCGGAGAAGTGGAAAAAAATTTCTTCCTCCGTAACCCCAATGTGTGTGTACGAGGCGACTAAAATTTGGGATCGGGGGCTAGAAAACCCCCTTTTACTTTTAAAAAATGCGAATTTAAAAGAAAAATAAAGTTTTTTTTTTTTGGTCACCCGGCCGGATACGGCCGATTCGTTGAAAATAAAAATAATAATAAAAATAATAATAAAAATAAAATAATAATAATAATAATAATAAAAATAATAATAAATAATAATAAAATAATGATGTACAATAATAAAATAAAATTTAACCCCGCTTCTAGTTAATTTCCAAGATATTTTCTTTCTTTTTATTCAATAGTCTGCAAGAAATTTTGGGGTCTATGTTGCGTGCCCAAAACAAATTTCGGTCAAATCAGTAGGGGAAATTTCAAAGATTTTGACAATTTTAAGCATTCGTTTTGGCCTAAAATTTTTAAAATTCTCGTTGTTGTTACTTTTTCTTGCCCAGAGGGTTTAATTCATGTTAACGCTAAATCCATAGGGGTCATTCAGCGCAAAAACGCGGGGTTGGATCCTCGATCTCCGTCTGAGAGAGCTGAATTAATTTATTTTTACTTCCTATTAAATATGAATGTCTAAAAACTGAGAAATTAGATATTTTAATAAAAGAATACCCAATAATTTCGTGAGTTATTTGGTATGAGACATTGATAGTGGGTGTAATTTGGGATGAGATGAGTGATCGTGAGTGTGTCATTATTTGAGATGCGTATAATACAAAAGTGTTAAATGTGAAAATTTTTGGGGGTTTCCCAACCAGATAGTGAGTAAAAAATGACAGAGACCCCATCGGGAGACGCGTCTTTTTTTCCTGAAAAATAACCCCGTCAGGCAGCCGGGAAAACCAAGCATCAGGTGTACGCTTGTATGCATCTGATGATGGCCCATCAGACGTAATGCCTCACTGGAGACAGCTCATCAGGCGAAACTGCCTCAATAAAGACAACTCATCAGACGTAACTGCCTCACTGAAGACAACTCATCGACGTAATGCCTCAATGAAGACAACTCATCAGACGTAAATGCCTCACTGAAGACAACTCATCAGACGTAACTGCCTCAATGAAGACAACTCATCAGACGTAACTGCCTCATGAAGACAACTCATCAGACGTTAAACTGCCTCAATGAAGACAACTCATCAGACGTAAATGCCTCACTGAAGACAACTCATCAGACGTAAATGCCTCACTGAAGACAACTCATCAGACGTAACTGCCTCACCAAAGTAGAATCCTCATAAAAAGTCTCAAAATTTTAGACAGGCTGCTCATCTATGATAAATTTCAAACTTACAAAAATGTAGTCCTTTAATTTGATAAATTCAGAAAGTTTTTATACCTTGGCTGGTTGGTTCATGGGGTTTCAAACCTGTCGGCTACGATAGGGTCATAAGTTTGCCCGAAATCTTTTCACCACAAGACAAGAACATTTTCATGTCTAAAATAGAGACGAAACTATACTGTGTATGAATCTCAATGTGTATATACTGTGTATAACTCTCGGTGTATATGTACTGTGCATGACTCGGTGTATATATACTGTGTATGACTCGGTGTATATATACTGTGTATGGCTCTCGGGGTATATATACTATGTATGACTCGGTATGTATATATTATATATATAATATATATATATATATATATATATATATATTTTATATATATATATATATATATATATATATAAATTTTTATATATATATTTACTGTGTATGATCGGTGTATATATACTGGTATGGCTCTCGGGGTATATATACTATGTATGACCGGTATGTATATATATATAATATTATATATATAAAATATTATATATTATAATATATTAAAATATATATATTATATATAATATATATTTTATATATATATATATGTGTATGACTTCCATTCACACTTTAAACTTAGCTGATAAATTATTTTTCATAAAGATAATTATGAGGTAGGAAATTAGTTTAGAAGGTCACCTGAGCTGCGAAGTCAGAACGCTTCTGGAGAAAGGGTTTAAAAGTATGAATGGGGGGTTTGAAAGTGTTTTTTTTGGGGTTACTCCTCATGCGGTAGGAGACGACCCTGGGTTAAAACAAAAATATAATTGTTACTTTATTTCAAAATAATATTCTGTATAAAAGAATTTCAAGCATACTTCACCTTCCCAACTCAGTCTTGTTTCTCATTGTATCACGTGTAATCCAACCCTAATGCCGCATGCGATTAAAAGATAAGGAATCTGGTCCGCATAAATGATGGATCAGATTATAAGTGATAGGGGCTATAGCGGTGATGGATTGTATTGTGTATGATTAGCCAGGGGGAAATTAAATTAAATTAGGGTGATCTTGCAGAGATGCTTGTACTCGCCTAGTTGTGGTGAATGAGGGTCGAGTCTTGGTTCTTCGTGTGCGTGTGGGGAGTGTTTTGCGGGTAAGTCACTGGCTACACCGCGTACCTAACCATGAGAACGTTTACACTCTACCTGTTCAGACTTTTGCAACATTACATAGCTCCTGACGAAGCTCTGGCGAGAGTCAAATGGCCTAGAGATAGTTCTTTTTACCCTTAATCCTCAAGTGGCTTATTTTTATATATATATATATATATATATTATATATTTATATAATATAATTTTTATTATTATATATAATGGTGTGGTGTGTGTGTGTGTTGTGTGTGTGTGGTTGTGTGTGTGTGTGTGTGTGTGTGTGTGTGTGTGTGTGTGTGTGTGTGTACTCACCTAGTTGAGGTTGCGGGGGGGCGAGTCCGAAACTCCTGGCCCCCCCTCTTCACTGATCGCTACTAGGTCACTCTCCTGTGCCCTGAGCTTTATCATACCTCTGCTTAAAGCTTGTATGGATCCTGCCTCCACTACATCGCTTCCCCAAAATATTCCACTTACTGACTACTCTGTGGCTGAAGAAAAAAAATTCCTAACATCCCTGTGATTCATCTGTGTCTTCAGCTTCCAAACTGTGTCCCCCTTTCTACTGTGTCCAATCTCTGGAACATCCCGTCTTTGTCACCTTGTCAATTCCTCTCAGTATTTTGTATGTCGTTATCATGTCCCCCCTATCTCTCCTGTCTCCAGTGTCGTCAGGTTGATTTCCCTTAACCTCTCCTCGTTGGACATACCTCTCAGCTCTGGGACTAGTCTTGTTGCAAACCTTTGCACTTTCTCTAGTTTCTTCAAAGTGCTTGGCTAGGTGTGGGTTCCAAATGGTGCCGAAAACTCCCAAAATGAGCCTAACATACACGGTGTACAGGGTCCTGAATGATTCCTTATTAAGATGTCGGGAATGCTGTTCTGAGGTTTGCTAGGCGCCCATATGCTGCAGCATTTATTTGGTTGATGTGCGTTTCAGGAGATGTGCCTGGTGTTAAAATACCCCAAGATTTTTTTCCCTTTGAGTGAGGTTTGTATCTCTGACCCCCCTAGACTGACCCCGTCTGCGGCCTTCTTTGCCCTTCCCCATTTTCTGACTTTGCACTTGGTGGGATTGAACCGGGAGCCAATTGTGGACAGGTCTGCAGCCTGTCCAGATCCCTTTGTAGTTCTGCCGGGCTTCGATCGAGTGAATTCTTCTCTCAACTTCACGTCATTGCAAACAGGGACACCTCAGGTCTTTCCCTTTCCCTCAGCGTTCACAAATACCAGAAAAAGCAAGGTTTTTGGATGACCCCTGCGGGGCCCCGGGCACAGGTGCCCCTCTGACACCTCGCCAGTACCATGCTCCTGTGCTTCCCGACAAGTATTCCCCGTCCATTGTAGTGCCTTCCTGTTATCCTGCTTGGTCCTCCAGTTTTTTCACCCAAATTCTTGGGGAACTGTTCAAACGCCTTCTTGCAGTCAAAAAATGCAATCCCCCCACCCCTCTCTCTTTTGTTTACTGCGTCACCATGTCATGAACTCCGTAGGTTTGTGACACAGGATTTCCGCCCCTAAAACCATTTGGGTCTTTTGTTGGTTTTCATTCCTTTCTAGGGTTCCACCACTCTTCTCCTGAAAATCTTCCCCATGTTTTTGCATACTATACTTCATGACATGGTCTTATTTTTAATGCTTCAGTTTTCCTTTTTAAAGTTTGGGACAAATTTTGCTGTTTTCCCTCCTCAAAATCTCCTGTTTCGATAGATGTATTGAATATTTTTGTTAGGGGTACACATAGGCCTCTGCTCCCTCTTCAAAACCCAGGGGGAGATGTTATCGGGCCCCTTTGCCTTTGAGGTTCTAGCTCCTAGAAGCCCTTCACTTTTTCCCTGGGTTTGGTGCACTGTGTCCAGCACTTGGGGGTGTGTAGTGCGTGGTGAAGTATTGAGGGGGGTTGCGGGGGGTCACCCCGGCCCCTTCTTCAGGGTTCGTATAACTACCCCCCCGCCCCAGACTTTTTTTTCTTTTTGATGGAACTTGGTTACTATTCACCTCCCCAGATTTTTCACTTCCTGAAACTTAAGGCTGAATCTTCCTCATCCCATGGATATTGGGGGTTTTTAGCTTCCAATTGTGTTCCTTTTTCCTGTACCCCATCCTGAAACATTCGATCCATGTCCACCTATAAATTCCTCTCAGTATTTTAACGTTTTTATTATGTCCCCCCTATCCCTCCTATCATCTAGTGTCATCGGGTTGCGCCACAAAACCTCTGCTCAAAGATATACCCCTCACTCCGGAACAATCGCTTTGGAATTTTTGCACTTTTCCAGTTTGTACGTGTTTGACTAGGTGACTTTTCCTATGGGCTGCATACCCCAATATACCTGAGTAAACGGTGTACAGGCTTGAACGTTTCCTTACTGAGGTATCGAACGCTTTCTCGGGTTTGCCGGGCCCCCATATGCTGCGCAGTTATTGGTTATTGCCCCTGGGAGTTTCTCAGCATTTTTGATTTTTCTTGGTGATTTTGCGGGCTTTGGCCACCTAGTCTACCTGGGGTCTTTTTTGCCTTTTCCGATCTTCATGACTTTTGTTTTGGGGGGTTAAATTTCGATACCTTTGTGGACCAGGCTTTGCAGCCTGTCCAGGTTTTTGAGTCCTCCCTGATCCTCAAAAGTTTTACACAATCATTCGGGAATGTTCCGAGCGTTTCCCATTTTGGGGGCATATGTCTTGAGCCACACCAAAGGGTCATCCGTTTTGGAGGCCTCACCCTTTCTGCCCCAGTCCAAAATTTTCGTATTTGCTGCTAATGTGAATTGGAAATGGTCTAAACTTACATGGCTAAATGCTCAAGATTTGGGCTTGCACGACACAATGATTCAGACTCATCAACAGAACATTCAACAATTCCAGAATTTCCCACTAACCTTCTGGGCACCATGTCACCCCAGAAGAAGAGTAGTTTCTTAGCGTAGAACGATGCCTGCTTGCCACTTGGCTGACAGCCCTAAGGTTGTGTGGGGCAACAAAAAAGGAGAGATGTGTTATGATCCAGAGATGAGCTCAAATTCGGCAAAATGGAACTTGGCCTTCAGCAATAATTTGTCCTAGTGGGAAAAGGAAAAAAAGGGGGGAGAGAGAGGAGAGAGAGAGAGAGGAGGAGAGAAAAGAGGAGAGGGAGAGAGAGAGAGAGAGAGAAGAGAGAGAAGGGGGGAGAGGAGAGAGAGAGGAGAGAGAAGGGGAGGGGGGGGAGTACCACCGGTGAGGGGAAAGGCCCCGTGTAAAGTATTTAAAAGCCCCCTGAGGACCCCCCTTTCCCCCCCCCCCCCAAAACCCCAACCCCCCCAACAACCCCAAAAACCCATTTCCTAGAAAGCCAAAAAAGTGCATCGCTTAACCTCCCCCCAGGGTGGTGAAAAAAAAACATCGGGAAAAAAAAATAAGGAAGGGGGGGGGTATTGAAATAGCGAGTCAAAAGAGAGCAGAGAAAGGAAAAACTGGAAACAAAAGAGCCAATCTGGAAAAGGTCTGGATCCTTCTTCCTATTCCCAAGTCTCTATAAATAAACATAAGTCAGCGGGCTAAACAGATTGGTTGGCCGAAGAGATCATTATTCCAAGATTAATTGAGAGCGTTCCCTTCCTGTCTCCCTCCACAAGTTGACGGGGAAGCCGGAAAGGCTGACTAAATTAATGGGACGGGTGGGAGAGTGTGCGCCAATTGAAGCGCTTTACGCGGTTCATTTGTTATCCGTAGCGCAGCGGAGCGGCAAACTCTCGTCTCCGAGGTTATTATTATTATTATTATTATTATTATTATTATTATTATATTATTATTATTATTATTATTATTATTATTATTATTATTATCATTACTGTTGTTATTAATATTATTAGTTATTATTGTTATTATTATATTTGTTTTAGTTATGAATTTTTTTATTTGTTATCGTTATTGTTAAATTTTATCATTATTATTAGTTACTGTTATTATTGTTGTAGTTATTGTTAGTTATTATTGTTACGATTATTAATTATTGTTACTGTTATTATTATTGTTGTTATTTTAGTTATTTTATTATTACTAATATTATTATTGCCGAAGTTGTTAATGGTGTTAATATTTTTTTTATTCATGTTTTAACCTCTACAAAAGAATTTGTTAAACCCACTTGGGTCCAAAATTATAAAAGTTCTTTAAAGTTGCATATATTCAACTCGCCCTCATTATTATTATTATTATTATTATTATTATTATTATTATTATTATTATTATTATTATTATTATTATTATTATTATTATTATTATTATGAATATTCTGAATTCTTTTAAAAAAAAAGGCTAAAACTGGGTCCGTACTCACGCTGGAATTTTGACGAAGAAATATATGGGAAATTTTAATTAAGGAAACGGATAGGTATGTCGTCTATAGAATGATTTCCATTTTTGTCTCTGGCTTTTATATTAAAAAAAAAACGTACTTGTTTTTGGTCGCAACTCATATGACAGATTTTTTTGGATTCTTAATTGTATTTATTGTGTGTGTGGCTTAATTACACCTTCCCATAGCTGCCTTCAAATGTACTAGTGGTATTTGTTTTTAAGTTACGCATTGGAATATTTCTGCATAAATTAATTAAGGAAAGAACAGTTTCCTGGGACCGTGTTTGTACCGCGGGTCAGTACCCGACTTGGTTGTTAGTAACGCGGGTCAGTACCCGACTTGGGTGTTAGTAACGCGGGTCAATACCCGACTTGGGTGTTAGTAACGCGGGTCAATACCCGACTTGGGTGTTAGTAACGCGGGTAATACGCGACTCATGTGGTTGTACCTACGGTCATACCCGACCCAGGTGATTGTGTTTTGCTATATATTATATATATATTTATATATATATTATATTATATATTATATATATATTTATATATAATATATATATATATATATATTATAATTACATATATATATATATTTTACATATATATATTTATATATATATATATATATATATATATATATATTATATATATATATTATATATTATATATATATATATATATATATATATATGCAAGGGGGGAAGTGTATATGGAGAAAAAGAGAGAAGTTAAGAGAGTGGTGAAGCAATGTAAAAAGAGAGCAATGGGGAGAGTGTGAGATTTTATCAACAAATTTTTTTTGAAAATAAGAAAAAGTTTTGGAGTGAGATTAACAAGTTAAGAAAGCTAGAGAACAAATGGATTTGTCATTTAAAAAATAGGAAGGAGAGTTATTAAATGGAGAGTTAGAGGTATGGGAAGATGGAAGGAAATATTTTGAGGAATTGTTAAAAGTTGATTGAAAATAGGGAAGCTGTGATTTCGTGTATGGGCAAAGGGGGGAATAACATCTTGTAGGAGTGAGGAAGAGCCCGTTGTGATGTGGGGGAAGTTCGTGAGGCAGTAGGTAAAATAAAGGGGGTAAAGGGAGCCCGGGATTGATGGGATAAAGATAGAAATGTTAAAAGCAGGTGGGGATATAGTTTTTGGAGTGGTTGGTGCAATTATTTAATAAATGTATGGAAGAGGGTAAGGTACCTAGGGATTGGCAGAGAGCATGCATAGTTCCTTTGTATAAAGGCAAAGGGGATAAAAGAGAGTGCAAAAATTATAGGGGGATAAGTCTGTTGAGTGTACCTGGTAAAGTGTATGGTAGAGTTATAATTGAAAGAATTAAGAGTAAGACGGAGATAGGATAGCAGATGAACAAGGAGGCTTTAGGAAAGGTAGGGGGTGTGTGGACCAGGTGTTTACAGTGAAACATATAAGTGAACAGTATTTAGATAAGGCTAAAGAGAGGTCTTTGTGGCATTTATGGATTTGGAAAAGGCGTATGGACAGGGTGGATAGGGGGGCAATGTGGCAGATGTTGCAAGTGTATGGTGTAGGAGGTAGGTTACTGAAAGCAGTGAAGAGTTTTTACGAGGATAGTGAGGCTCAAGTTAGAGTATGTAGGAAAGAGGGGAAATTTTTTCCAGTAAAAGTAGGCCTTAGACAAGGATGTGTGATGTCACCGGTGGTTGTTTAATATATTTATAGATGGGGTTGTAAGAGAAGTAAATGCGAGGGTCTTGGCAAGAGGCGTGGAGTTAAAAGATAAAGAATCACACACAAAGTGGGAGTTGTCACAGCTGCTCTTGCTGATGACACTGTGCTCTTGGGAGATTCTGAAGAGAAGTTGCAGAGATTGGTGGATGAATTTGGTAGGGTGTGCAAAAGAAGAAAATTAAAGGTGAATACAGGAAAGAGTAAGGTTATGAGGATAACAAAAAGATTAGGTGATGAAAGATTGAATATCAGATTGGAGGGAGAGAGTATGGAGGAGGTGAACGTATTCAGATATTTGGGAGTGGACGTGTCAGCGGATGGGTCTTGAAAGATGAGGTGAATCATAGAATTGATGAGGAAAAGAGTGAGTGGTGCACTTAGGAGTCTGTGGAGACAAAGAACTTTGTCCTTGGAGGCAAAGAGGGGAATGTATGAGAGTATAGTTTTACCAACGCTCTTATATGGGTGTGAAGCGTGGGTGATGAATGTTGCAGCGAGGAGAAGGCTGGAGGCAGTGGAGATGTCATGTCTGAGGGCAATGTGTGTGTGTGAATATAATGCAGAGAATTCGTAGTTTGGAAGTTAGGGGAGGTGCGGGATTACCAAAACTGTTGTCCAGAGGGCTGAGGAAGGGTTGTTGAGGTGGTTCGGACATGTAGAGAGAATGGAGCGAACAGAATGACTTCAAGAGTGTATCAGTCTGTAGTGGAAGGAAGGCGGGGTAGGGGTCGGCCTAGGAAGGGTTGGAGGGAGGGGGTTAAAGGAGGTTTGTGTGCGAGGGGCTTGGACTTCCAGCAGGCATGCGTGAGCGTGTTTGATAGGAGTGAATGGAGACAAATGGTTTTTAATACTTGACGTGCTGTTGGAGTGTGAGCAAAGTAACATTTATGAAGGGATTCAGGGAAACCGGCAGGCCGGACTTGAGTCCTGGAGATGGGAAGTAACAGTGCCTGCACTCTGAAGGAGGGGTGTTAATGTTGCAGTTTAAAAACTGTAGTGTAAAGCACCCTTCTGGCAAGACAGTGATGGAGTGAATGATGGTGAAAGTTTTTCTTTTTCGGGCCACCTGCCTTGGTGGGAATCGGCCGGTGTGATAATAAAAATAAAAATAAATAATATATATATATATATATATTATATATATATATATATATTATATTATATATATATATTATATATATAAATATAAATATTTGCGGTTGCGCGTGAAATTTAATTAAAAAAATCACATGATCTTTTTTCCTCCTCCATAATAAAATCATCATGAAGATCTGCGCTCACTAGTAAATTCAGTCTTTTTCTCTCTCTCTTCTATTTATTTTAATTTCGATTTGTACACAGAAATGTGAAATCACACGATGTATCATCATTGATTAGCTGTGTTTCGATAATTTGTCTCATAATTAATTTGCATAATATGAGTAATTTTTAATAATATTCCAGGGGATTATTTGCTTGATTTGTTATGCATTTTATATTTATGGTGAGAATGTTGACACTGATAACAATAATAGTGAGAATAATGATCATAACAATGATAATTTTAGCACATAAGGTGTCAAGTGAATAATAGAGGAAAAGTAATTGTTTGGAAGGCGAGTTGGTTACCAGGTCAGTGTGTAGCACCACCAGGTCAGTGTGTGGCACCACCAGGTCAGTGTGTGGCACCACCAGGTCAGTGTGTGGCAACACCAGGTCAGTGTGTGGCACCACCAGGTCAGTGTGTGGCACCACCAGGTCAGTGTGTGGCACCACCTGGTCAGTGTGTGGCACCACCAGGTCAGTGTGTGGCACCACCAGGTCAGTGTGTGGCACCACCTGGTCAGTGTGTGGCACCACCAGGTCAGTGTGTGGCACCACCAGGTCAGTGTGTGGCACCACCAGGTCAGTGTGTGGCACCACCTGGTCAGTGTGTGGCACCACCAGGTCAGTGTGTGTGGCACCACCAGGTCAGTGTGTGGCACCACCAGGTCAGTGTGTGGCACCACCAGGTCAGTGTGTGGGACCACCAGGTCAGTGTGTAGCACCACCAGGTCAGTGTGTGGCACCACCAGGTCAGTGTGTGGGACCACCAGGTCAGTGTGTGGCACCACCAGGTCAGTGTGTGGGACCACCAGGTCAGTGTGTGGCACCACCAGGTATGTGTGTAGCACCACCAGGTCAGTGTGTGGCACCACCAGGTCAGTGTGTGGCACCACCAGGTCAGTGTGTGGCACCACCAGGTCAGTGTGTGGGACCACCACGTCAGTGTGTGGCACCACCAGGTCAGTGTGTGTGGCAACACCAGGTCAGTGTGTGGGACCACCACGTCAGTGTGTGGCACCACCAGGTCAGTGTGTAGCACCACCAGGTCAGTGTGTGGCACCACCAGGTCAGTGTGTGGCAACACCAGGTGAGTGTGTGGCACCACCTGGTCAGTGTGTGGCACCACCAGGTCAGTGTGTGTGGCACCACCAGGTCAGTGTGTGGCACCACCAGGTCTTTGTGTGGCCCCACCAGGTCAGTGTGTGGAAACACCGGTCGTGTGTAGCCCCAGGCAGTGTGGGGCACCCCAGGTCAGTGTGTGGCACACCAGGTCAGTGTGTGGCACCACCGGTCAGTGTGGGGGGGACCCCCAAGTCAGTGTGTGGCACCACGGTCGTGTGTGTGGCAACACCGGTCAGTTGTGGGACCACCCCGTCAGTGTGTGACCCCACCAGGTCGTGTGTAGCACCACCAGGTCAGTGTGTGGCCCCACCGGGTAGTGTGTGGCAACAAGGTGGGGGGGGCACCACCTGGTCAGTGTGGGTATCGAAAAGGGTTCTTAAATGGAGATACGTGGGTTTTAAAAGAGAACCTTGTGGATGGAAAATATATTTCAGATGAGATGGGAGAGGGGACCCGGGTCCCAAAACCCTGTTACGTCTTGTAGGTTGCCGCCGGTGGGGCGGGCAGAGGAAGGGGCCCTCCTCGTGAGCAACCGTGACGTCCACAAGCCACAGGCCTACGGGGACTCGTGTCTAAAGACAGGGTGATAAATTGCTATGCTTATAATACGGGGAAAATACAGGGATCAGAAAATATGTAAACAGCTCGGTCATGTTGATGTGTCCCGACATACACTATATACTTTAGGCTGAACAGGCGGGGCGGATCTGGGTTGATTTATACAAAAAACAAATTCATATATAACTTAGAAAAAATGGATGGAAACTGATTTTGAGTAAGGGGTTTTAAAGTAATCATTACAAACTTTTAAAAAAACAATCATTATACAATATGGATGGAATTTGTGATCGATCTTATTCAGCACTCTACGGATTTGAGGAAGAATAATTATATACAAAAAAATGTTTAACAAAAAGGCAGTTTCGGTGCACGAAAATCTAGATTTGTTAACTCTCAGAATCGGGGGAAGTGAACACGAAAATTTCGGGAAAAAAATGTTAGCTAATAAAAAAACACACTTGAAAAATTCATTCATCTGGACATCTAATTATCAGACTGTTTCAAAAACCCCAATTTGCGAGGGAAAAGGTTTGTATGCAGAATGGTTATTCTCGGGAGGTTTGAATTCCTCTGCAAGGCTAACACTGCCTTGACGGGAGAGAGATCTGAAGGTATCTAAAAAAAGTAAAAACTACAATACTAGTGATGGGAATTATAACTCGTTGCTAGGGTACTCAACTCGACTATTCGATACAGAAATTCTTGGCCATAATCACTAAGGTATGGTGGCTTCACAGTAAGAAAAAAGCTCTTCGGGAGCAGGAATGAATCACACCAGAAACAAGGGATCTATTTTTTGGGCTTTTTTTGACATCCTCGCAGTAAATGGAGGATCTGCAGTAACTACACAAACGTGTCGCGAAAAAAGCATCTGCGACTACATTCGACTTCCAGGTAAATTTTCAAAAGTGGGATTGAACTCTTGGTAGTAAAGGGTCCTCTGGCTAACTTCCAGTAGGCTGTTTGTTCTGGAAAAAAGGGAAACAGTTTTTCCTTACTGGAGGAAAGAAAAAAACTCGGTGAGTGGTGACTCCCCCGGTTGAAAAAAAATTAACGCTATAACCGAAAATTGAGAAAGGGGAACGAATCTACTATTAAACTGCAAGCACAGGAAAAAAAGAAATGAACACGGTGAACAATGCTGATATTCAATCTGAGTCGCACACGTGACACGAGGTTCAGCTATAAAAAAAAATACACTTACAAACGTTAAATGTAAAAAGTTATCGAAAAAATAAATTCTTAAATGCATGATTACTGTCAATAGGGGGGATCACCTCTGGAACTTGGAACAAAAACAGACACTCAGTGAGGAAAGCTGAAACAGGACGTCTTTTTGCAGACAGCATGTAAAATCAACAAGGATGGTTATATTTGCAAGTAATCGTTTTCTGAAAAAGGCACCCCCCGTGGAGAAAAAACATCGAACTAGCGTCATTTGCAGGGATAGGCTGTGCACTAAAGGCGTTGGGTCCGGCATTGAGGCAAGGGAACACTATCCGCAAGTCTGAAGGTTTGGTGGAAACAGGGGAATGACAGAATTACTGTGCCTGCCCCGCTCGGCTACGTAATAAGTAATTACGGATCTATAAAAAATTAATTGAACTTCAATTTGCAGCACTTTAACAAATTCAGAACAAGTGTGAAAACAAACACTTTGTCAAGGGTGGTATTGTCTTTCAGTCAGTAGGGAATGTTGGTCTGTGGATGATTCAATTGCTTTGACGGGAATGATACACTAGGAAGTTTAAAAAGTGACGGGACATCTTCTCAGTGAAAATATAAAGGGCATAAGTCAAGAAAAAAATGAGAGAATGAACAGTAAGCTTAATGGAAAAAAAATGTTTAAAAACTTTCTGCAAAGAAATTTAAAAAAATTGAAAGTTACACAGTAAGAAAAGAACTACACAAGAAGAATATGCAATTTAACAAACATGAAACAAGGAATTTGTACTTTGCTAAAATCAAATTTTTGCTCAACTTTACTTTAAATTGAATAAGGGCACAGTGATTGTCTTATTTCAATGCAAAAGGGAAAAAAACACAATAAAATGATAAAATGGACTCAATAAATTGTGAAAAAATTTAAAAAAACCCAAAATTGCTGAAATAAAATTAAAATGACAGACAGTAAATCTATGCCAGAACAGGATAAAAAACGCATGTAAAAAACTGTATTGCACAAAACTGCATAAAATTTTTGCAAGAAAAATTTAATAGCAAAAAATATTTGCAAAAGAATTATTAAAAAATGGTAAATGTGCAATAAAAAAAATTTAACACACAGAAAAAAAAATATATAAGGAATAAAAACATTTTAAAACTTTTAATGACTTAAAAAAAAAGAAAAAAGAACAATTTACTTTTAAAAGGGGAAAATTAAAAATTTCATAAGAGTGAAATTTTTTTTAAAAAAAATATGAAAAAAAAAAATTTGTGCAAAAATACAAAAAAACAGGGGTTGAAACTTACAGTGATGCGAAACATCAACATAAACTCAGTACTAGAATTTTTTGAATTTAAACTTTTGTTTTTTAAAAATTTTTTTAAACAGATTTCTTGCTGGAGCTTTAAAAAAAAGGCACTATTTTCTGTGGAAATAAAACAAATTAAACACTGGCTGAAAAAGGGTATGAAACAAGAATGTTCAACACACAGGGAAAAAAACAAAAATACACAAATGTAGGAAGAAAAAAAAAAAAACAGCAACATGAGTTGTGATGCAGAATATGAGGTGAAAAATTACTGAATTTTTCACTGGAATTCTGGGGTTTAAACACAAGTTCTATATTGCTCATATGTTTCACACACAACAAAAAAAAACACTAAGTATTTTTCAAGTGTAAAAAAATACACAAACAAAAGATATAAAATAATACACGAAAAATTTAAAACTGAATTTAAGGGGATTAAAGAAAATTTAAAGCAATAGTAATGAAAACAGGTTGATCAAGGTCATGAAGTCACAAGAGAAAAAAAATTTACTGGGAACACAAAAGAAATGTTCATCATCGCAAAATGTCTTAAAAAAAAAAATATTATAGCTGTAAAACTTGAAAAAAAAGAGATTGATGGATTTTTTATATGTCTTGCTGCTGCCTCTGCACCGATGATTAGGATTGCGCTTAAATCGGCGAGAGAAACCAAAAGGGGTTTAAAAGATGGCGCGCCACTCTCTAGCTCTTGACCCCCTATGTGGTCCTTAAAATATGGGGCTAACCCTTAGCAGTGACCAAAACACTGATGAGGAGTGAGTTGTAATGGCCGATTTAGTTGGGTTTTGGGGGGAAAGGGTGAGCAAGGCGTTTTTGAGACGGCAATGGTGCGCACCCTGATGGAGTGGTGGGCTTATGGGTTGAAGTGAAGCCTCACTGGGAAAAACCCCCCTGCGCGAAGATAAATTTTTAAGCCGGCTGGCTTTTGAAAAACCCCGAAAACTACAACACACAAGGATGACAAGGGCATCAGAATGCTTTTGGGAAATTGAATCAAAGGAGAAGAAGTCACGGGCTTGCCCCGGGATGGGGTAAAACACCGGGTTAGTTTCTAGCTGGCTTTCTTAACCTTCACCGAAAAAGTTTTTAAATTCCCGTGGACAGCGGGGTGGAAGTGCTTGGCGGCAAAAAAAATTGGGGGTGGTAGGCTGGTGGACTGGACTGGGTGTTTGACTCCCCCCACAGACTGGAAGCTGGCTTATTTTGCACCTGGGTCAACCCCCCGGGAGTAATGCAAAAAAAACGGAAAATAATACAAAGAGACTGACCAGTGAATAAAGTAGAAATGGGGAGTAGCTGGTTGAGGTAGCTGGATGGGGTGAACCCCGGAGTCGGTTGGCCTATGGGCACACGAAATGGCCGTCTTGCTGGTCGACAATTTTATCTCCGAAAACGTGTAAAAGCGAATTAAGGCTCACCCCTGGCACATTTACGTAAAGGGGTTTTGAATGGAGATATGTAGGTTGAAAGTAGACACACTTGTAGGATGGTAAATATATTGTCAGACTGAGATGAGAGATGGAGCCCGGGGCCAAGCCGTTCAGTCTTGTGGTCTGCCGCCGAGTTGGGGCGGGACAGAGGAATGGGCCTCCCCGTGGAAAACCCTGACGTCCACCAAACCCCAGGCCTACGAGGGTTTCCCCTGTCTAAAGCCAGGGATGATACTAAAATGCTTGTATTAAAACTGGGAATAAGGGATCGAACTATGCTGACGTGGCACCCCCAGGTCGTGTGTGTGGCACCCCCCGGTTTAGGGTGTGGCACCACCAGGTCAGTGTGTGGCACCACCAGGTCGTGTGTGGGACCCCCCGGAGTGTGTGTGGCAAAACCAGGCAGTGTGTGGGACCCCACGTCAGTGTGTGGCAACACGGGTCGTGTGTGGGGCCACCAGGCAGTGTGTAGCACCCTAGGGTCAGTGTGTGGGACCCCCAAGGTCAGTGTGTGGAAACCACGTCGTGTGTGGCAACACCGGATCGTGTGTGGGACCACAGGTCGTGTGTGCACCCCATGTCGTGTGTGGCACCACCAGGTCAGGTGTGGCACCCAGGTCAGGGTGTAGCCCAAAACCGGTCAGTGTGGGGCCCACCAGGTCGTGTGTGGCACCACAGGTCGTGTGTGGCACCACCCGTCGTGTTTGGAAAAACCCGGGGCAGTGGTGGGGCCACGGTCAGTGTGTAGCACCACCAGGTCATTGTGGGCACCCCCAGGTCAGGTGTGGGACCCCCAGGTCAGTGTGTGCACCACCAGGTCAGTGTGTGGCCACCCGGTCAGTGGTGGTACCACGGTCAGTGTGTGGCCCACCCGGTCGTGTGTGGCACCCCCCGGTGTGGGGCACCCCCGGTCAGTGTGTGGCACCACCGGTCAGTGTGTAGCACCACCCCGGTCAGTGTGTGGGGGCCACCAGGGCAGTGTGTGGTACCACCAGGTGTGTTTTAGCACCACCAGGTCAGTGTGTGGAGTCGAGCTCACAAATTGAAAGTTTACTCTGTATTCGAGGGAGGAAAAAAACTGAGGGGGGCTTCTGGCTCTCAGACCGCTACTGGTGGAGACAATGTATATTGGGTGTGTCATCCCGGGAAACTTTCTTTCTCTGTCTTTATATTATATTTATATATATATATATAATATATATTATATTTATTATATATTATATATAATATAATATATATATATATATATATTTATATATTTATATATATATATATTATATATTATATATATATATATATATATTTTATATATATTTTGTATGTTGTTATGTATATGGGCCCAAAACAACCACTGTGAAAGGTAGTAAAATTTAAACAAGGGTTTTTGTGATATTTCACATTGTAAAGGGCTATGAAAGAAAAATATAAAAGGAAGGCAAAAAAAAGGGTTAGACCACCCCTCACAGTCAAGCCCACATTCTTTTTTGGGGAAAGTTGCTTTTGAGGTGTAGTCAAACCCCCTTTTTAAATTGCCTTCCTTTGATGTTTTAAATTTTCTTATTTTCCTTGAAAATGTAAAGTAGTCACAAAAGCGTTTGGGGAATTTCACTACTCTTTTCACAGTGGTTGTTGGATTTTTTAAAATCACTTTTTAAATGTGATCTTTTGCTTGTATGTATATTTTTTTTATATATATATATTTATATTTTTATAATTTATCATAATAATTTATATATATTTTATTTTTTTAAATTTATTATAAACACTGGCGATTCCCCCCCAAAGGCAGGGGGGCCGAAAAAAAAAAATTTCCCCCTTCATTCCTCCTTAAATTTTTTTGCCAGAATTTTTGTTTACATCCATTTTTTAAAAACTGCAAACTTAACCCCCTCTTCAGGTGCAGGCACTGTACCCCCCCAAATCTCCAGGACTCAAGTGGGCCCTGCCGGTTTCCTAAACCCCTTATAAATGTTATTTTGCTCCCCCTCCAACAGCACGTCAAGTTTTAAAAAACCATTTGTCCCATTAAATCCTATAAAACCGCTCACCCCAACCCTTTGCGGGGAAGCCCAAACCCCCTCGCCAAAAAACCCTTCCTTTTTACCCCCTCCCCCAAACCTTCCAGGCCGCCCCCTCCCCGCCCCCCTTCCACTACAAAATTTTTTACACTCTTAAAAGTTTTCCCTTTTTTCGCTGATTCTCTCTACATGCCCGAACCACCTCAAAAAACCCTTTCCCTCAGCCCTTTTGGACAACAGTTTTGGTAACCCCGGCCCTTCCCCCTAAACTTCCAAATACGAATTCTCTGTTTAAAATTTTCCCACCCCAAACACATTGCCCCCAAAAACATGACATCTCCACTGTTTCCAGCCGAAAACTTTCTTCACCCATCTTCACCCCCATTTAAGGGGTTTGGGTTTAAAACTTTACTCTCTACATTCCCCTCTTTGCCCCCAAAGGGGGGGGGGGGGACAAGTTCTTTGTCCCCACAGACCCCTAAGTGCACCCCCTAACTTTTTTTCCCCTCATAAATTCTTGATTACCCCATCTTTCTTAAAACCCCTCCGCTGACACGTCCACTCCCAAATATCGAATTTCGTTCAACCCCCCCATACTCTCTCCCTCCAATTGATATTTCAATTTTTCAAACCTTAAACTTTTTGTTTCCCCTTTTTTCCCCTTTCTTTTTCCCGTAATTTCCCCTTTTAAATTTTTTTCTTTTGCACACCCCACCAAATTTTATCCACCAATCTCGGCAGCTTCTCTTCAGAATCTCCCAAGAGAAAAGTTTCCTCAGCAAAAAGAAACTGTGACAAAATCCCCCCTTTGGTGTGATTCTTTATCTTTTAACTCCACACACACATTTTTTTATATATTTTAAAATGTGTGTGTGTGTGTGTGTGTGTGTGTGTGTGTGTGTGTGTGTGTTGTGGGTGGTGTGTGTGGTGTGTGTGTGTGTGTGTGTGTTTGTTTGTATCCCTAGTTGTACTCACTAGTTTAGGTTTCGGGGGGGCGAAAACCCAGTCCCCGGCCCCCCCTCTTCACTGATCGCTACTAGGTCACTCTCCTGAGCGTGAGGGTTTACATACCCCTTTCTTTAAAGCTATTTTGGTCCTGCCCCCATGCCTCGTTCCCAAAAATATTCAAATTTCGGGTAAACTGTGGCTGAAGAAATAATTTTTCCTTTTCATTCCCGGGGATTCATTGTTTTCTTCAGCTTCCAAACTGTGTCCCCTTGGGTTTCTGTGCCCAAACTCTGGAACAAACCTTTTCTTTGGCCCCTTTTCAATTCCTTCGTATTTTGTAGGGGTTATCATGCCCCCCTATCTTCCTGTCCTCCAGTGTTTGTCAGGTTTTTGTTTTGTGTGGGGTGGGGTGTTGGGGTTTTTGGGGGTGTGTGTGTGTGGGTGTGTTTTTGGGGTTTTTTTTGGGGTGTGTTTTGTGTGTGGTTTTGTGTGTGGTGTTTTTAGAAGTGTGTGGTGTGTTGGGTGTGTTTGTGTGTGTGTGGGGTTTTTTGTGTGTGTGTGTGTGTGTGTGTGTGTGTGTGTGCGTGTGTGTTTTGTGTTTGTTTTGTGTGGTTTGTTTCAAAAAGGGTTTACCAAAAAAAGGGTTTAGACAATACACAAGGGATGTGACTGACGTACACAAGGGATTTTGTTTATGACATTTCTCGGGGATAGTTGTGGGCCCCAGTAGTACTCAAGGGATAGTGTACCCTGACAGTATCAAGGGATAGTGTACCCTGAGAGTACTCTGGGATAGTGTGCACACAATCGTTGTACATTGGATTTGCATTACCCTCTCATTGCTCGCGATTTTTTCAGTCAACATTTTGGGGTTTTTTTTTACAAATTGTGGA
>NC_069422.1:44853797-44948797 GCF_026875155.1 Cherax quadricarinatus
TTTCCTTAGGCACCTTTAGCTCTCTTCCTGAACTAGCTCATGGTAGGACAGGCTTTGACGTGTGCAGGCAATCTGTTCCACTCTTTTACTGCTGCCCAATAAAAGGCACCTATTGTAGGTACTACAAAGGTGTATTCACTTTCCCTAGGTACCATACTGGTTTTGGTTCTCAGCCTTGACAAACTTGGCAGCAAGATATTCTGTACACTGCTTGTGAGCAGTTTTATAAACGTGATTTAATTTCAGTTGCTTTACGTGTAAAAATAATGTAGGAAAACACTCGTTATCTTAAGTGTTAGAATATATTACATATATCTCTTAAAACTCTTTGGATAATATTTATAAACTAACAGAATGCAAGCGAAATATTGGTTTGCCATATGTATACCTATAGATTTTATTCTAATTAGTATTAACCCAGAGTTAACCAAAGTCAGTCAGTTCCGGATTACATTTTATGTATTTCCTTACAGCATAAGCCAAGAAAGCCATTTAGTGTTGGTTATTTTTGTGGGGTTTCTTCCCCAACCAAGTAACCCAGGTGGCCCGGTGGCTTTGTGGCTAAAGCTCCCGCTTCACACACGGAGGGCACCAGGCTCGATTTCGGCGGGTGGAAACATTTCGACGCGTTTCTTTACACCTGTTGTCCTGTTCACCTAGCAGCAAATAGGGAATAAGTTAGACAGTCCTCGATGACGCACTGACTTTCATGGGTTATCCTGGGTGGCTAACCATCCGGGGTTAAAAATCCGAACGAAATCTTATCTTATAGTCCAAGTCAGTCTCCTATGTGCAGGTTATTTGTGTATAGAATAACCCCAGGATGTGATTTAAAGCTGGCGGCTAACACTCGGGTACCCACTGTCTGCGAGGTGAAGGAGAGACATGAGCTGTAAGGAAACATGTCCAGTGTCTCCTCTCTCCCCAGAATAGAGCACGAGTCCTTCGGTCGTGAGCCGAAGTCACATTGTTGTATTTTACTGGGTTATCGTAGATAAATATACACATACTTTTTATGTACTCAAAACAACTGCCCTCAAGACCACTGTAAATCAAAAAAGTACTGTTTGTATCCAAAGCCTAAATAAAAATTTACCTACTATTGAGCCGTTCAGTGTTACTTTGAGTTTAGCCGCTCTTGCAAATGTGCAAAGGAAAAAATATCTAAAGTGGCCGTATTCTTCATTTCATTTATGAGAAAAAAATAATAGATATGCCTTGGGAAATTGTCAAGTTACCCCTGTAATCTTCTATTATTTCGCATTAATGGATCAAATCATTTTTTTAGGACAGACTGCCAGTTATTTTACAAAAGGTATTATAAATTTGCACAAAGATGTTAATGACCAGCGTGTTCTTAAAAAAATGATCAAAGTTAACAAGAAAATAATGGAATAGGGTGGCTCAGTGAAGGTATTCGGCTAATAACCAAAAGATCCGGGTGCGATCTAGGGGTATGGAAAGACACTGGATAGCTTTCTTTACGTCTGCTAGTTGTAAATACAAAGCTAGATTTTGGCATACTGTAGTGGGTTGCATCCTAGGAAATACGTCACACTTCGCTACAAGACCGGGACACAGTTCTCGGTCCTGTCTCTTAATATGCAGTCACCGATATTACTATGTTCAGCTATGCTTAAAAAGTGAAAACCCCCCTATCCTTTATCTCTTTTACAGGGATCTTATTTCTCCCTGATGAGCTCAAATGAGATTTACTATGTGTTGTCCAGAATTAACACAGTGTTGTGCATTGTAATAAGATCACAAGAAAACAGGTGAAATTTTAATATCCAATATAACTACCATGAAAAGTAGCAACATTGCAAGTGCCTCCGGGATCTCTCACATTATTCCTTGATACACTAGTATAAAAGATCACGAAAATACTTGAAATAATACTTTTCATTGTGGTTTTATAAATATGATATATTTATGTCGTGCCGAATAGGTAAAACTTGCGATTTTGGCTTAAATAGCAACGCCCTTCTTGCCAAATAAGGCTAGTGAAAATTGGTGTATGCAATAATTTTGCAAAAATCATTCTGAACCTAACGAAAAAATATATTTCATTGTGTTTGTTTATTAAATTATTGTAAACTTACCTAAAATATATTTGGATGGATTTGGCTAAATTAAACTGCGCTTGTTATAATAGGATTAGGTAAGTTTTCTGAGGTTCTTTTGATACAGAATTATTAATTTTTACATTAACATAAATGAAAAAATATGTCTTTAAATGTACAAGAGAAAATTTTAGAAAGGACTTAATTTTAAATGAGTTCTTGCTAATTGACCAGCTTTACCTATTCGGCACTACATATATATATATAATATATATATATATATATATATATATATATATATATATATATATATATATATATATATATATATATATATATATATATATATATATATATATATATATATATATATATATATATATATATATCGCATTTAAGAGCGTAACCAATTGTTTTATTAAGTCCATAGATATTACTCCATTCATTTTGAGTTAGAAGGAGGAGGAGGAAGAAGGGAAATGGGGAAAGTCTCTCCTGACGCGGCTCTTCCGCTCGATGATGCCCCATTCACTGATTAATTAAAGCAGCCGCTGTCGTATCGGTGCTGGTTATCAGTGATTCAGCAGCCGCTGTCTTAGCAGTGCTGGGAATCAGTGCCACGTGACCGAGGTTGAACATTCACCCGCTTGCCCGACGTACATTTGTCCACTCCAAAAATAAAGGACGTTTTTTTTTTTCCGTGTCCTGGGATGTTTCAGTGCGAGAGACCGTCAATATAAGAGCCATTATTCCTGGCGTATCACAGATGTATTGACTGCTACTTGATAATCATGTATCTTAATTATGTGTAAAGATCTCACAATGTGTTTAAGATTATTTGCTTATTTCACAATAATTAAGATTATGTAAAGATAGTGCTAGGGAAAGCTTTTAATAGAGCTGAGGTCAGAACCAATTCTAAGCTTGTAAATGCCGATTGGAACTCTTAGTCAAACCCCCGTAAAAATTTTATGCTTGTAAAAAAATGTAAACTTGATGAAGAAACGTTCTTCTGGTGGTGACTTAAGACCACATCCACGCTCTCTCCTTTCAAACACTTGACGTATATTAAGACAAATTTGACATCTTGGCTCATAATTAATGTGGGTGGCGTGTGTGAAGGGTTGTGGGTAAGGAAGGAAAAGTGATCTACACAAGTTTCCTCCCTTTCTGTCTCCTTTTTTTTTCTTTACACAGGGTTTCACAAGGTTAGGTTAAAGATTCCTAACTTTATTGACAAGTTAAGAGCTGTTACCTACATCAGCTCATTTGAAAGTATTTTTATTGTTATGAAACATACATGTAGGGAACAGGATGAAGTTGCAGCCATCCGTGGGCCAGCATTTTCATTTGATCAACTGATTTTATCTCGCTGACATCATAATGCTGTACGAATGTGTTCCACACTCGACTTATCCTGGGGACAAATGATCTCAGATGAAGTGATGTTCTGGAGAAGGGTACAGCCAGAGTGAAGTTGCTGCTTTCTGCCCGTCTTGTGGTATAGAAGCTTGCTTCTCGCTGTCCTCGAAGTGGATCAAAGTGTGGTACTTTGACAATATTGGCCTTGTACATAACAGTAAGGCCGCCCATGCCCTCCTGTGTTGAAGGCTCTGCTGGAATAACAGATCCCCCCCCCTCTCTCTCTCTCTCGGTCGTTTAGAACCCCAAGGTTCATATAAAGACTGCTTAATAATTTTATTCCGAGAAAAAAAGGCGGGAGTACCTCCAGTTCCTTGAATAAAGAGCCCTTTACAAACGTCCAGACATTCCTCGTGACTGTCTGTTTCTTCAGCAGTACATGTAACGCATCATCTCTTGCCCCACCCAGACATAGCTTCATGTTTATTTCCCCTTTAGTGAAGGTGCCTTGATGCTGGTGAAGGGCTGTTATATTTTTCCCGGCACAGTATTACCCTCCTATGAGCTGAGCATTTCCCCATTAATTATAATTCATGTTGGTTATTCGTGCTCCCGAGGACAGCCAGCATCTCTTGAGAATGTAATTGTTAGTGAGCAGACAGTTGACTAGGGGCGAGGTGAAGTATGAGTTGATGCAGACTTTCCGTGTCAGATTGTCCTTATTGTGACTTATTGAATCTTATTAAAAAAAAACTACCGTATCTCTCTTGTTTTATCACCCCAATTTGGGTCTGTTTAGAGCTGCTCCCAGTTTGTCAAACATGACATCATTATTATAGTTCCTCCTTTTTCCCCTTTATGGTCGAATTACTTTTTCTTTAAACGCCGCCATATACATTGTATACACACTGACTTGACTACCTAGCTAATTGATTTATTTGCCTATACACAAAATCAAGGTCATTAAAGCTGCCTGTTACCTGTACACCACCAGTCAACGATACTTGAATAAATAAAAAATAAAATAGGGATTATAATACACTGCATATATGCCAAGACATTTACCTCTGAGTATATAGCCAGTGGTCCTGGGGGCCATTGGCTATATACTTTTCAAAGATGTGGAATCTTTAATTTTTATTTGATAAGTGTGTTGAGGAGAGGAATCATTGGGCTCATCCTGGCGCCTGTAGTTGAGGCTGTGACCGCGGGGGCTTTCAAGCAGTTATTAAAAAATTAAAAGGCACAATACTGCGACTAGAACAATGCACAAGTCGGACCGTAACATTATCATAGTCTCACCCGCCTGTGTGCGGGTTATTTGTTATATCCAACTGTACTTACTATCAATGACATAACAAATCGAAACAATACGCGGTTTATGGTGTTTTATTGAAGACGTTTCGTCTTCAATAAAACACCAATAAAATCGTATAAAGAGCAGAATATTTACTGATATCGATCGATGAGCTGCGCACTGTCTGATAAATCCCTCTTCCATTATCCTATTTTCTGGGAGGGGACAAAGAAAAATAAAGAGGGGAAATGACCAATGTCTTGATAATGGTCCAGGAGGACCGGGGGAAACGTCGGCTGAAGCTTCAAATTTGTTAGTTGTGAAGTCTTACTGAAGGGCAACCGGGAGTGTGTGTTTGCGTGTGTGTGTGTGTGTGTGTGTGGGGTGTGTGTGTGTGTGTGTGTGTGTGTGTGTGTGTGGGTGTGTGTTTTGTGTGTGTGTGTTTGTGTGTGTTTGTGTGTGTGTGTGTGTTGTGGTGTGTGTGCTGTGCGTGCGTGTGTGTTGCGTGTGGGTGCCCGCGCGCGAGAGCTGCAAGATCCACACAATAATTCCTTTGATCAGTCAAGGACAAAATTATTATACTGAGATAAGGTCTTTGATGTATCAAACCTACTTTATATTTTTATTCGGCACATTTGCATGTTCGCATTATATATGCATTACTATTTAATGTGAGTAAATATGTACTGTATAGTTGCTCTCAGAGATCCGATGCTGCCTGAGATTGTGTCTACTGAGATGATGTGTAACCTCAGTGTGAATGTGAAATTCTGGTGTTGAAAAATTATATAAAATACCGACAAGTTGATGATCGAGACTCGTGTGCAACAGTTGGGTTTATTGTTGAAACGTTTCGCCTGGACAACAGGCTTCTTCAGTCATATTTGTATCATTCATTCATGATATTTACAATGGAATGACAAGTAATGATGCTCTCTCTCTCTCACTCTCTCTCTCTCTCACTCTCTCTCTCTCTCTCTCTCTCTCTTCTCTCTCTCTCTCTCTCTCTTCTCCTTTTCTCTCGCTTCTCTCTCTCTCTCTCTCTCTCTCTCTCTCTCTCTCTCTCTCTCTCTCTCTCTCTCTCTCTCTCTCTCTCTCTCTCTCTCTCTCTCTCTCTCTCCCCCCATGATTAATTTTTTTATTATTACACACATCAGCTGTTTCCCACCAAGGCAGGGTGGCCCGAAAAAGAAAAACTTTCATCATCATTCACTCCATCACTGTCTTGCCAGAGGAGTGCTTACACTACAGTTATAAAATTGCAACATTAACACCTCTCCTTCCCTTCTTCAGGACTCAAGTCATGAATACATTAAAATGTATATAAATTAAAATTAAAAATAAAGAAATGAGATTTTGATAGAGTTGAATGAGAAGAGAAATGAGAAACGAGGGGAAACGAAGAGCGAGGTGAGGGAGACGATGTAATTCTCCTGACCTTTGACCTTTACCTCACCCAACTGCCTTGCCCATAAATTCACCCACCTGCCTCGCCCATGAATTCACCCACCTGCCTCGCCCATGAATTTACCCACCTGCCTCGCCCATATATTCACCCACCTGCCTCGCCCATAAATTCACCCACCTGCCTTATCTATAAACTCACCCACCTGCCTCACACATCATATTAATCCATCTGGGACTGTTAAGTGCTCCCACTGTAATGTCTCTTCCTCATCTAACAATTTTATCTTCCCCTCTCACCAAATATTTCTTAAGTAACAATGGTAGAATTACCGACAAAATTAGTTGCGTCTGTGTCCTTTCATCTGACAAATATTTCTTTTCCCACTCGCCTTACCTCTGACTAACGCCTCGCTGCCTATCACCGTCATATGACTCGCTGCTTCGGTTATTTTACCCTCGTGTGCCCAGCGTTGGGGCACCTGTAGTGCCTGTCCTCACCTGTTAATACCACCACGTAGCTAAAAATACCAACTGGGTTCCCGTCTCCCGCAAGGTTCTGTACACCGAGAGATGTAAATTTCTGGGTATACATGCACCTTAGATTTCAATCCCAATTCCAGGAATTAAAGTATTCTCGACTGGTGGTGTTAATACTGCTTCATGTAGTCGATTATCTTGAAATCTAATTAACTAAGTAACCTGCCCCTCCCTACCAAGGGTATTTACACCGAGGTATTTTTAGGAAAACTCGTCAGGAAACAGGACAAATGTTTCCTGACGCGGTTCATAGTCATATGGTGACCCCTCAACTGGAACTTTTGATCATCTGACCGAGACCTTCTGCCGGCTTACCCATCCACCGCTATAAAAAATTATGAAATATTCTATGTACACCGAAAGGTGTAATGATCGCTGTGTCGACTATACAAGACCGCAGTGACACTGTGTCAACAACAAGGCCCTAGTTACCGTTGAGTCAAGGCCCTAGTTACCGTTGTGTCAAGGCCCTAGTTACCGTTGTGTCAACAACAAGGCCCTAGTTACCGTTGTGTCAAGGCCCTAGTTACCGTTGTGTCAACAACAAGGCCCTAGTTACCGTTGTGTCAAGGCCCTAGTTACCGTTGTGTCAAAACAAGGCCCTAGTTACCGTTGTGTCAAGGCCCTAGTTACCGTTGTGTCAACAACAAGGCCCTAGTTACCGTTGTGTCAACAACAAGGCCCTAGTTACCGTTGTGTCAACAACAAGGCCCTAGTTACCGTTGTGTCGACTCTAGGCTTTAATCCTGATAAAGGAACCAACCTCTCTGCCTCTCAGCTCACCTTGGTTCACCAAGCGTGTTTCTCTTCACACTCGTTCCATTATCATTAGATTTGCGGGGAAGCGCCAGAACCGTACCGAGTCATACAGCGTGTGGGTGAATAGGAGGTAATAGGGTTCTATCCAAGGAAGAGGAGGCTATTCCACTTCCTTGGATGAAGAGACCCTCACTATCATCTGGTATTATTTCCAACTATTATTTTATATAATTATTATTTGTAAATGTTTTGTCTTTTAGAATCCATTTTATAATATATTGAAATATATTTACTGTTTTAAAATATATATTTTTGTATTTTACAATTTATTTTTATTTTTTAATATAATTATTTTGTAGATATTCACAAATATTCATTTTTTTTTTTTACGAATTACTTGATGAAAATATTCGCACTTCGGTTAAAAATGTTAACACTAAACTCGATTTAAGATTCAGTTTAAATCGTTATGGGCTCTTCTTTGTAGGATTTAATCTCCTTCGACGATTAATGCTTAGAATGAGTTTCTTTTTCTGCTTTGAGAGAAGATTTATTTGACGCAGCCAGCAGGGCGAGGACATTCCCAAAATGGCTGGGAGGCTCTCAGCGCCACTCTGTGAAGCGGTGGTACACGAGTGTACTAACAACAACAACACAAGCGTTACCGTCTTTTGTTCCTTCTGTCTTTTCTGTAAATCGTAAGATACACAGAAGGAACGACATTATGACAACCACGCGGAGGAGGAGAACAGAAGTAATAATGATTCTCCTAATTTGTTGCAGTGGTTGGAGACTAATGGATTCGACAATATTAAGGATGAATACAAAATATTAACCAGCCCGCCGACCCATGTGACACGGGAGTGTTCATTAATGTCTTTAGTTATAGACTAAGAGTCAGTACTTGGCCGCAAGCATCAACACACACAAGAGGCAGGGCCAGGAGCTGAGTCTCGACCCCTGCAATCATAATTAGGTGAGTGCACACACACACACACCAGCAACACTGTAAAAATAAATAAAAATGAAATGTGTTCATTCCTACGGCACTAGCGCTTCTAATAATAATAATAATAATAATAATAATAATAATAATAATAATAATAATAATAATAAAAGACAAACTAGAGAGGAGGCAGAGGAAGGATTTACCAAGAAAAACCACACAGCAGTAAATATGTTTTTCCTTAAGAAAGGAAGAGTTTGCTACCACATCAAAACATTTTAAGAAACTAAAGAAGACAAACAATCATAATAACATGGCTGGAGCAATTTTCCAAAAACCGGCAATTACGAGAGGAAACTTTAAGACGATGTTTCGCTCAGGTCTTGAGTATTTGTGACGATAGTGGTCCAGGCCGGATCGAAACGTCGTCATAAGGCTCATTTCCTAGTTGTGGTTTTTTTTTAGGGGGGGGGGGGAGGGGGAGGGAGAGCTATCAGAATGGCAAGCAGCGAGGAGCCTCGTGTTTAGAAACATTTTCTGTGATGTTAATGTTAACATCAAGATTTTCCTTTTAACTGATATATTTTGACTCAAGGTTTGAACGTTTCCGGACATCTGAAGTTTTCTGGCGCTGGTGTGATGCCATGGCATCGCATGGCACTCTTCCCCTGATGCCTCCCAGACGTGTGCTGACACACAGGTATGTGAGAGGGAACAAACAAGCTATAAATGCTGGAAAGAAACTGGTTTCCAAGCGTGTCTTCCTGTCCTCCCCAGTGAACTACCATGAATAAAAATACCTATTTCTTTCTTGCTGAAAACACACACACACACACACACACACACACACACACACACACACACAATACAACAGGCCTAGTGTCTAATCGACAGTGCCAGGACAAAATGGTAACAAACACACACACACACACACACACACACACACACACACATACACACATTTCACCCCAATGCAAATATAATACCAAACGTCTATTTCTTCTGCAAAATTAATACAAATTAGACACAGGTGCAACACTCTGTTATCTTTATTGAGGTTAAAGATAACAGAGTGTTATCTTTATCAACGTTTCGGTTCTCCGAACCATTTATTTACAAAATACAAGATAAGAGTATTTTCTTGGAGGTTAAGAGAACTGACTGTTCAGTCTTCCATAAAAAGTAAATATCTGTAAAGAAAGTGAAACAAAATGTGAGCCAGAAAAAGCAGGATTCACTGAGGAACTCTCTGGCCATCGTGTCTTATTCAGACACCGGAGAGCAGAGTTCCTCTAGTTGACAACACTGCACCAGTGATGGTGATGGTGGGAGAGGCTGATGGAGGAGGAGGAGGAGGAGACAGTGTGATGGAGGAGGAGAGGAAACGGGGTGATGGAGGAGGAGGAGGAGGGAAGAGGGGGGAGGAGGAGGAGAGGGATGGGGGAGGAGGAGGAGGAGGGGGAAAAGGTGATGGAGGGAGGAGAAGACGAGAGGGTGATGGAGGAGGAGAGGGAAAAGTGATGGAGGAGGAGGAGTGAGGAGAGAGATGCAGGAGGAGGAGGAGGAGGAGGAGGAGGAGAGAGATGCAGGAGGAGGAGGGAGGAGGATGAGGAGGTAGGTGGAGGAGTAAGGGTGTTGAAAGGAGAAGGTAAATGGTGATAGATCAAACCTTATTGCCTTCCGTTCCCTAGGTGCTGTGACCCCCCTACGGGTTTAGCACTTCACAGAATAATGTAATTTTTTTCCCATAGTGCTTCTAACTCACTGGAAAGTTCAGTGTAGTTTAAGGCTGTGTAAGGGCAATTATGTTATTTTATTTTATTTTTTTATTCCGTGATAGCTGGAGAATGCCTCTTCTGGACGGCTTCAAACTGACATGCTGACGCATCTACCTGGGTAGAAAGCTCGGTGTAATTTTTGGACGAGTAGGCGCAAGTTTTCCAATTTCATGATTTAATTTGAATGTGATGGAGGGTGTGTATTGGTTTGGTTTTGTTAACTGGAGAATGCGTTTTCCGATCAGCTTCAAACTTTCATTGCTGGTGCAATATACTAAAAGTAAGTCAGTTGTAAAAAAGCTCAATTTACGATTTAATTAAAAACCAATTGAGATTTTGGTTGTCATGAAGTAACTTAATATCTCTTCAAACTGACTTCAAACACAACGCTGGTTCCTCTTATTTCAAGGTCTGAATATGTTTTAGTTTGCGTAGGTTCCAGTTTGTTGTCATGTGCGTCAATATTTCTTGATAATAAGACAAGTATACATTGTCCATGGAAGTGATCATAAGGCAGAGTCGTCACCACATACAGGACTTGACATTTTATTTTGGACATCATCTGTGTGTCTGCCAACCTGCCGAAGTGCTCCTGAAGCAGTCTCAGCCTGGCTACTACAACCTCCGTCTTTTTACATTGCAAATTGCTCCGTTAATGTGCTTATAATGCATTATATACCTTCCCAGACTTCTGACTGCATTACTGTGATAATGAGAATATTTATGTTAGGTAAAAAAGACATGGGCAACTAATGTGACATTTTTATTATGGCAATGTTCCACGCTCCAGGAGCTTCGTCAAGCTCTTGGAGAGCAAAACGTTACCACAACACTGTCACGTTAGTTACACATGTGTCCTTTAACCCAACATATTGTTGGCAGTTCCACCAACATTTTTACACATCCGTTGTTTATTTCTCTCTTTCTTTTATTCGCGTTTGTTAGTGTTATGTTAAACTTCTTCCTTGAAAACACATTCTTTGGCTAATTAATCTGCTTAAGTGATGTGAAAAAGACTCCAAAAGCATTGTGCATTTATATACACATTATATATATGTCGTGCCGAATATGTAAAACTGGTCAATTAGCAAGAACTCATTTAAAATTAAGTCCTTTCTAAAATTTTCTCTTATACGTTTAAAGATATATTTTTTTAATTATTGTTGATGTAAAAATTTATAATTTTGCACCAAAAGGAACTTAGAAAACTTACCTTACCTTATTATAACAAGCGCAATTTATTTTAGCCTAACCCAACTAAATATATTTTTGATTTGTTTACAAAAATTTAATACTAAACAAACACAGTGAAATATATTTTTTCGTTAGGTTCAGAATGATTTTGGCAAAATTATTGCATACACAAATTTTCACTTGTCCTATATGGCAAGATGAGCTTTGCTATTTAAGCCAAGATCGCAAGTTCTGCCTATTCGGTACGACATATATATATATATATATATATATAATATATATATTATATATATTTTTATATATATATATATATATATTAATATATATATATATATATATATATATATAAATATATGCAATAAGATCACAGTAAACAGGTGATTTCAGAATATGCAAAACAACCACTCTGAAAGAATAGAGAAATTCCAAGCGCTTTCGTGACTACTCACATTATCAAGGAACTATGAAATAGTAAAGCATCCAAGGAAGCTATATAAGGGGTCTGGCCAACACCTCACTATCAGATCCCACAACGGTTAAACACCTGATAAAGACCAGATAAAGAATTCCCCCCAAAATGCTGATGGATGTGTCTATAAGATTCCTTGTAAAATTTGCGATGAAGTTTATTACGGTCAAACTGGTAAAAATCTCGAACTAAGATTAAAACAACATAAATATAGCATTAGAACTGGACAAGATTCCAATGCTCTATTTATTCATGTAAGATATTTTAACCATCCAATTGATTTTCAAAAAGTTGAGAAAGTAGTATCAAGCAAGTCCATGGTCGACAGGAATATAATTGAATCTTGTTTCATAAAAAGCAGTTTTGACAATAATATGAATATTTCCTTTGGTTTATATAAATTAGATCCATTTATAATTAATAGAAATTTGGGAAGAATTTAATAATACACTGGACAAATAATAATTTTTAAATTTTCTTGGGTAGAATAGTTTGTGGGTGAGTTGTGGAAAGGACCTGTCCAGTTGGGCGGCGCGCGTCAGGTGTTTAACCGTTGTGGGATCTGATAGTGAGGTGTTGGCCAGACCCCTTATATAGCTTCCTTGGATGCTTTACTTTCATTAGTTCCTTGATAATGTGGTAGCCCACGAAGCGCTTGGAATTTCTCTATTCTTTCAGAGTGGTTGTTTTGCATATATATATATATATATATATATATATATATATATTATATAATATATATTATAATATATATATATATATTAATATATATATAAATATTTATATATATATATATATATATTATATATATATATATTCGTGGCGAATAGAAAAAGCTTGGGATTTTGGGCATATATAGCAACGCTCTTCTTGCCGAATAAAGCAAGCGAAAATTTGTCTATGGAATAACCTAACAAAAAACTCTATTTCATTGTGTTTGTTTATTATTAAATTATTGTAAACTTATCTAAAATACAGTATATTTAGTTGAATTAGGCTAAATTAAATTGCACTTGTCATAATAAGGCCTCCATACTGCTACTGAGGACGGTCAAAATTCCCAGGCAGCGCTCTTATCCACTCAGCCACGAATGCCCCATTAGCTGGGTAGCCTGGTACACAAGCCATGTTTCTTTCCTTGCCCGGGCACGTCAGTGAGCGTCAGGCATGGATTCAAGCTATTTCAATCTCCTCCTCTGACCTCTCAAGCGATTTGTATATCAGTGCACCACGCAGAAACAAGCGCTGCCTGGGAATCTTGACCGTCCCCAGTGGCAGTAATGAGTCCTGCTGAGTTTGTGGGGCATTTATATATATAATATATATATATATATATATATATATATATTATATATATATAATATATATATATATATATATATATATATATATATATATATATATATATCTAGAGTGTGCAGGTTCGAGTCCTACGGTGGACTGAGAGATAATGTTTGTAAATAATGTAGCCCCTTTATGAATTGTTAGATGATATAGAATCAACAATGTTTCAGGAGTAACGTAAAACAAAATGAAAAAATACAGAATCCAGACACAAAAAAAGCGATCTATGTAAAAAAAATGGCGTTAAGGATAATGATTACAGCAAGAAACGGCTTTAGGAGCAGGAAAAAGAGAGAACAAAACAAGATAAGCAGTAAAGCAGTAGGCGGTGTAAGTTCGCGTGTGACCCGGCAGTAATGACGCCACCTGGCTCACTATTTCCGTCTCACCTTGCCCGCCTCCTAATGCTGCTGGTCCCCCGTCCTCTCTCGGGTACTCTCTCCTCCCTCTCACGTTCCTCTTATTTTAATCCACCTGCTCCAACTGCTTCTCACAGTAGTACATCCCCGCCTCCTCCTCCTCCTCCTCCTCCTCCTAGTCCTCCTCCTCCTCAATTCGCTTTCGCCCCAAACGTCTTAATTTCTACGCATCCCCCCAAACAAAGCGTCCTTTTGTTTAAACTCTCGTTCATACAGAAGACCAGACATAAGTCTGGTCTTCTGTATGGTCTTCTGGTAGACATCACAATGCATTAACCACCAGACTTCAGGGAGCAGGGCTCATACTAGGCGAGCCGTCATAGCCCTTAAAATGCAACGAGAAGTCGTTCTCCCTTACAATGCAACGAGAAGTCGTAGCCCTTTGCAGTGCAACGAGAAGTCGTAGCCCTTTGCAATGCAACGAGAAGTCGTAGCCTTTGCAATTCAACGAGAAGTCGTAGCCCTTTGCAATTCAACGAGAAGTCGTAGCCCTTTGCAATGCAACGAGAAGTCGTTGCCCTTTACAATGCAACGAGAAGTCGTAGCCCTTTGCAATGCAACTAAAAGTCGTATCCCTTTGCAATGCAACGAGAAGTCATAGCCCTTGGAAGTGCAACGAGAAGTAGTAGCCCTTGGAAGTGCAACGAGAAGTCGTAGCCCTTTGCAATGCAACGAGAAGTCGTATACCTTTGCAATGCAACTAGAAGTCGTAGCCCTTTGCAATGCAGCGAGAAGTCGTAGCTCTTTGCAATGCAACGAGAAGTCGTAACCCTTTGCAATGCAACGAGAAGTCGTATCCCTTTGCAATGCAACTAGAAGTCGTATCGCTTTGCAATGCAACTAGAAGTCGTAGCCCTTTGCAATGCAGCGAGAAGTCGTAGCTCTTTGCAATGCAACGAGAAGTCGTAGCCCTTACAGTGCAATAACCAACCACGAATTCTGTTTCATCACGCAATCCAATCACTCTTGTCTACATATGCGCCATTAAATAACATCTGTTCACTTTCGCCACGTTCCATTTCGCAGACGAGATGGTGAAATTGCGTTAAACCTTTAAGACGACGTTTAGCTCTGGAGAGAGAACTTTTATCATGTTGGTGAAGCTCTTCTTAAGCAAAATATTACGTGTCTTCGCCATCAAGTTGTTGACTCGTCTCTACCTCCCAGTACTTGAAGTTTTGCTAAGAGGCCCTGGCGCACACCCGTGTCGAAAGCGCAAGCAATGTCACCAGTGGTTACCACACAGCAGACTTTGGATTCATCCTGTGATGGAGCCAATTAGTGGAAAAGGTTTAACAACAGACTCAGCTGGCAGAGGTAACTTTTGAAGCCATATTGCCGATCACACAATAGTAAGTGGTAGTCAAAAAACTCTGTCATTTGTCTTGTAGATTATTGTCTCAAAGATTTGCCAGTGATAGGACAGGAGTGACAATGGTCTGTAGTTGCTGATTTCTGCTTTCTCTTCTTTTTGTGACAGGGGACTACATTTTGCCTCTATTCCATACGAGGGCCATTTACCACTGTATTATGGCCAGTGCTGAAAGATGCACGATGTGAGAGGTGCTGCTAGTGGTCTGCCACTCTTCTCAACATATCTTGGGCTCAACTTGTAGGGCCCACTGCCTTTTTGGGTCTAAAGCGATCTTAAGAGGAAATGCACCTCCTCTGCCTGTCTGTATCTGTCTCTGTCTTGTCTGTCTGTCTGTCTGTCTGTCTGTCTGTCTGTCTCTCTCTACTCTCTCTCTCTCTCTCTTCTCTCTCTCTTCTTCTCTCTCTCTCTCTCCTCTCTCTATCTCTCTCTCGTGCTCTCTCTATCTATTATCTATCTATGTTATTGCTATTATTACGAGTATGGTATCAGGCCTAACTTGCTGCTCTGCTGCACACGATCTGCCAAATTTACCAATACTGGCGGTGGGAATAAGTGGGTAATCAAAAACTACCTTGTGATAGTCTTTTGCTGTTCATACCTGACATGTCCCTTTAACTAGTGATTCTACGGAGCGTCTATGTGTATCTGTTTCCTTAGTATTTGTTAGAAATTTGAGGCCCTGTTTGTACCTTAGTTATATTTTATAATTTTCTAACAAATAAAACCTATTTTGTTTTTTGATACAAATTTAACTAGTCTGCTTGCTTATTTACTCTAAAATATTTATTGTGAGTGATGATGAAGTTTGTGGATCCGAAATGTCTAGATAATGATGGAAGTGTTGCTTTGGGTTAATGTGACGAAGATTTTTACCAGGCTTTGGTATTGTGTTCCCGTTTCGTCTGAAAATTCCAAGGATGAATACATATTTACTGATGACACATGTGTGTGTATATATATATAACTATATTTATATATTATATTTTTATATATATATATATATATATATATATAGATATATCTTATTATATATTATATATAAAATATATATTTATATAGATATATATAGATATTTATATAGTATTTATTTAATATATATAGATATATATATTTATATATATTATATTTATCTGTTAAGATATTTATCTTATAGACTATATATTCAAATATAGGGATGGGGTCCACTCTCTGTTGTAAAATGTGCGGACCATAGCCTCGGTGAAGTGGCATAAAAAGGCTTCAAGGAAGTTATTTGGATTTCTTCCTGAAGCCGTCTGAATATTCCTCTTCCCCTACCATCCCATCTTTTATATATTTTTTTTTTACCAATAGGAATATTTTATTACATAATATGTACAGAAGATTTAAGAGATACATTTTATGTTATTAAGGGTTGGCATATAAGGTACATGTTGTTACGTGTGTTTCACCGATTACTAAGGCGAAAATTTCATCCTGGCTCCTCAGAGCTGGGGCGTGTGCCAAAATACAGCAGGGGCATTAACCCTTGAACATCCGCACTGAGCAAGCTGGAACAGAAAACTACTATGGCCCTGGGATCCCTAGGTTACCATGATGAGTCTTTTTCCAGATCCCTGTGGAATGTAGCATGCACTCTTTCCCCTTGAGCAATGGGTCTCTGAGCCTATGGGAACAAAACATATAAGGATGGGCAAGGTATCTATATTTTCTAGACTTTTGGGACTACCTGAAGCTGGCAGCCTGCCCCTCCTTCCTCCCTGGTGTATTGGAGATTAGGTAATCAGCCAGGTAGGATGCACATGTATAGTCCCACAACCACGGCTTACCATCTGTCCAGGCTATGAAGGGTTACTGTCGCGATACATCTGAAGCTTGTGCTGCCATCAGATCTGCATAGTTGGGGTGGTGGCTCCCTTACTGCTGTGAGGCATCCCAGCTGTTTGTGAGGCTCCTCTGATAATGTTATTAACCTCACTCATGCTTGCAATCTTCCCCTCGGCGATTTTACGGCACACACAGCCCATGAGTAATCGAATCGGTCTGCTGCTTCACTGCCACAAATACTCCTGTGTTCGGCGAGAATAGGGGCGGGCAAGTCGAGAAGGCGGCAACACCGATGCGGATGGTCTGTGGGTCACGTGGCGTGTGCCAAGGCTGGAGTTGGACAGCTCACAGATAAGTTCCCATGCATGAAAAGGGCTCCTCACTGCTAGGAGGCGGGTCTATCCATCCCTGGGACACACTCTGAAAGCTCATTGTTGAGGCTTATTTTCCACTATAGGACCATCCCAGTGCGATTGTTGTAGTTGTTGGGGGAGCAGGTGCTGGTTTCTGAGCCCGTTAGATCTCTCAGATATTGCGCCGTCCAAGAATTTTTGGTCCTGGACTTCCAATCTTGTCCCTAAGATGTTCAGGGAGAATCGCTGTACAAGCTCTCTGGATGCAATAACACTAGGGACAGAAAAGCAGGCTAACCTCAAATCTGTGATATGGACTTGACGGACACCACATGCCGCCTAGTTGACTGGAAGCTGTACGCTTGGTTCCACTGCCCGTCTTCTAGAGTAAGGTTAAGTACTTTCGTAAAATCTTGCCTCAGAATACTGTCATATTCGTGAGACAGGGTTATCATATGTAGGTGCCATCTTAGAAATATGTCAACCTGGGCAGACTCAAGCACCTTTGTGAGAAGGTACAAGGCATCGTGGGTGTAAAGATTGCCTAGTCGTATTGTTCACCATTCCTCTTAACTCTTCCAATTTCTCCTGAGAATTGGTTCAAATGCATTGACTTCCCAGAGGTGTCCTAGCAATGACACTATTCTGTGGGCCGGCAATGACTGCTGCCTCCTGGTAGTTTGATATCGTCTGCATTTATCACTTGTTGACTGACTGAGATTGATTTCACTTTGGGATGGATTCAGGGACGAGACCACATTTTCCTGTCCCGTGTCATTACCTCGTGTAAGGTAATGTATGAGGGACTTCCATTTGTACTGCTAGTGTGCCATCATCAAGGAACCAGATGTTTAGGGCTCCGCTCGGTCAGTCTGACTTGTGATTTCCCTAACTGCTATACAGAAAAGAGAAAACTGGTGCAAGAGGATTCTCCTTGTTGGGACACTCGATGATGTGATTTAATGCTCTCCAAAGCGATGCATTGATTCCTTGCTCTATACCAGCTGAAACAAAAGGAAGAGACCAGGGAATTGTTCTTGTACTGCTGCTAATTAACAGTCTCTTTTCAGGAGATTTGTACGCATTCTTGAAATCTACATTCTTACCACTGATTGTCTCAGGCAGGTTGTTGATATACGCCCTTGTTGCATGTACGCTGCTTCACTTCCTTGAGAGACCCAAAGCCAAGCTGGTTTGGTTTGAAGCATTCAATGGCTGCCTGTGCACGAATACTTCGGACAGCAAGCTTTGGATACGAGGAGGCGTAAAGTGTTTGCCTATAGAATTGGCCGCAGTCCTCCTCCTACTTTATAAGCGCACAAAGTGTTGCACCAAAAAAAGAACGGTCTAAATTTCATCGGAATCATACCAGCCAAGGAATTGTAGACGACATGTGATCTCTGAAAAGCAGTTGTCTCTTCAATTTCCCATTAACTGGATTAACAATTTCTTTAAATGCTGTGCCTCTATTCCAGTGTATCCCAGCAAGAGCCAAGATGGGAACGACATTAGTGCTTTGTTAATGTTCTGAGTATTCACTCAGATCAATGTTCTACAGTGGGACAGAGGTGTTGGAACTGTTGGTGCCACGGGTTTCCACTGGCAGGGTGCACTTTCCTCTAAGTGCTTCAGCCGTCGTCTGCCATCCCTGGGTGCAACTTGTATCTTACTAGTAATAATTTGATTGCTCCACTGTGTCTGCCCTCTTCAATTTTCTGCTCACTTGGACTCTGACTTTTTCAATGTCAGATTAGAGTGGTGGGGGTTCGGCCTCTCCCTTTTTTGTGTTGAACTGGGAAGGCGAATGAGGGTTATCAACTCTAGGAATATCTCGTAAGGATTTATTTATCATTGAGGCTAGCCTCTTTCCCCTTCTTTCCCGCACAGCTCATGAATAGTTATATTATATATATTTTTATATTATATATATATTTAACCCAACACCAGCATCACACCACACCCTACTTCACATACAATTTATATATATATATATATAGATATAATTTACTATATATATATATATATATTATAGTATATATTATATTTGCTATAATATGTAGATATATACGACGGCTTTGGACAATGTATATTCAAGGTTGTAAAAAACAAAAATACGACTCAGAAATTCTTTTCTCAGGAGTTCCTGAAAGCTCACAAATGCTCCTCATAGCCTCGGGTCGTTCAAGAAAGTTGAATTCTAGAAAACGTGGTTGTGTGACCAGGGGCTCGCGCCTATGGGATGACAAAGAAGAAACCTTAGGACATTCTTTCCGGACAAAATTGCCATAGCATCGATGTTGCATCAGAATCTAAACAATACGAAGTAGAGCTTGAGAAGAAATAAGAAACGTAAACACTACGACGAGAATGATGCGGTTAAATATACGTCTTCTGAGAATATCTTCTGCTTCGCTGATGCAATTCTGTTATAACTTAGAGTGCATCAGAATATATATATTTATATGTATATATTCTATATATATATATATTAATATACATATAATTTTTGATATTATATTTATATATTATAACTCCCGCTCCTATTATCATATATTATATCATTATTTCTCATAAATATATATTTATATATATAATATTATCACTCACACAACACAACACACAAACAAAATGTGAAATGTGGGTGGGCCAGAAAATTTTCGTTTACAGATTAGGAAAATGTACAAGTATCGAGTGATCTCAGCGCATTTAACACATGACTTTTATTGCACAAATCCTTAATTGTTTTATTGTCTCCTTACGTTAAGGAATTATGTCCACCCGCCCCCCCCCTTCCCTTTTTCATCCCGTACCACACACACAAACACACACACACCGGGGTCAGCAGACCGTTGAAAGAGGGGTACAGGGCTGTTGAATCGACCCCCCGTAACCCACAAACTAGGCGAGTACTTCACACACGCCAACACGCACGTTGAGTATCAGGTGTCCAGTCTTGTGTGTATTCCACACAGTCTAGCGTCTTCCCCACCACAACCGTGGCAGCTCATCAACTTATCATTCAGACCACAGTAATGTCAAGTGATATTTCCTGACGAACCAGTTAGAAACACCATGAAATATTTGAACTTCCTTCGAGTATGCGGGGGCATTTTTAAGCCTCGGCGCGTCTGTGGCATTAACCTCGCCGCGGTCTGTGGCTTTAAAAACCTCGCCCGCGTACTGTGGCATTTAAACCTCGGCCGCGTCTGGGCCATTTAAACACTCGGCGCGTTGGGGCATTTAAACTCGGCACCGCGTCTGGGGCATTTTAAACCTCGGCGGATCTGGGGCATGTAAACCGCGGCGGTGGGGGCATTTAAACCTCGGCGCGTCTGTGGCATTTAAACCTCGGCGCGTCTGGGGCATTTAAACCTCGGCGCGTCTGGGGCATTTAAACCTCGGCGCGTCTGGGGCATTTAAACCTCGGCGCGTCTGGGGCATTTGAACCTCGGCGCGTTGGTGGCATTAAACCTCGGCGCGTCTGGGGCATTTTAAACCTCGGCGCGTTGGGGCCATTTTAACCTCGGCGCGGTCTTGGGGCATTTAAACCTCGCGCGCGTCTGGGGTTTGAACCTCGGCGCTGTCTGGGGTTTTTAAACCTCGGCGCGGTCTCTGGGGCGATTTAAAACTCGGTGCGCGTCTGGGGCCATTTAAACCTTCGGCGCCGTCTGGAGGCATTTCAACCTCGCTGCATTTGGAACATTTAAACGTCGTCTTGCCTGTGACATTTAAAACTACACAGCAGACTTTGGTATCTGTGTGTGTGTGGGAAGGACATTTAAACCTAATTTTAAGTATTATTATTTTCGATTACCGAAATGTGGTTCGAGCCTGCACTACTTCTTGTGCTATTATACCCACACCGGGTTGAGAGTTTCACGTAGGACGGCAAGGGCCAGTAGTGCTGAGAGCACATGTAAGGGTAGGGTGCCAGCTGGCATCATGGCAGTGAGAGCCAACTTTAGTTTTTCAATGGTTAAGGGAAGCAGGACATCGGAAACACAACACCAAACAAAGTTTAAGGTGTGTAAGGGCAAATTATGTTATTTTATTTTATTTTTTTATTCCTGAATAGCTGGAGAATGCCTCTTCGGACGGGCTTCAAAAACTGAATGCTGACGCATCTACCGGGGTAGTAAGCTCGGTGTAATTTTTGGACGAGTAGGCGCTAGTTTTACAATTCATGATTTAATTTTGAATGTGATGGAGGGTGTTATTGGTTTGTTTTGTTAAAACTGGAGGATGCGTTTCGATCAGCTTCAAAAACTTTCTTTGCTGGTTGCAATTTACTAAAAGTAAGTTCAGTTGTAAAAAAAAGCTCAATTTACGATTTTAATTAAAAACAATTGTGATTTTGGTGTAATGCAGTAACTAATATCTCTTCAACGACTTCAACACAACGCTGGTTCCTCTCTATTTCTAAGGTCCTGGTATATGTTTTAGTTTGCGTAGGTTCCAGTTTGTTGTCATGTCGCGTCAACTATATTATTGATAATAAGACAAGTTACATTGTCAATGGGAGGAAGTGTATAAGGCAGAGTCGTCACCACATACAGGATTGACATTTATTTTGGACATCATCTGTGTGTCTGACAAACTGCCGAAAGTGCCTCCTTTGAAGCAGTCTCTGCCTGCTACTACAACCTCCGTCTTCTTTACTTTGCAATATTTGACTCCGTTATTGTGCTTATAATGCATATATTACCTTCCAGACTTCTGACTGCATTACTCGTGATAATGAGAATATTTTTGTTAGGTAAAAAGGACATGGGCAATACCTAATGTGACATTTTTATTATGCAATGTTCCACGCTCTCAGGAGCTTCGTCAAGCTTTGGAGAGCAAACGTTACCACAACAATGTCACGTTAGTTTACACATGTGTCCTTTAAAACCAACATATTGGTTGCAGTTCCACCGACATTTCTTTACAATCCGTTGTTTATTTCTCTCTTTCTTTTATTCGCGTTTACTTGTTAGTGTTATGTTAATTCTTCCTTGTATAACATTCTTTGGGCTAATTTAAATTGCTTATGTGATGTGAAAAAGATCCAAATGCATTGTGCATTTATATAACATTAGATAATGTCGTGCGAATATGTAAATTGGTCAATTAGCAAGAACGCATTTTTAAAATTAAGTCCTTTCTAAATTTTTCTCTTGGACGGTTTAAAGATATATTGTTTTTAATTATTGCTTGATGTAAAAATTATAATTTTGCACCAAAAAGGACTTAGAAAAACTTACCTTACACTTATTATACAAGCGCATTTTATTTTAGCCTAACACCAACTAAGTTTATTTGATTTGTTTACAAAAATTTAATATAAACAAACACAGTGAAATATATTTTTTCGTTAGGTTCAGAATGAATTTTGGCAAAATTATTGCATAATAAAAATTTTTCACTTGTCCTACTATGGCAGATGTGCCTTTGCTATTTTAGCCAAGATCCAAGCTTCTGCTATTCGGTATACGACATTATATACTATATATATATATATATATATATATATATAATATTATTTATATATATATATTTTATTATTATATATATATATATTATATTTATATTTATATATCTATAAATATATGCAATAGATCTCAGTAAACAGGGTGATTTCAGATTATGCAAAACAACCACTCTGAAAGAACTAGAGAAATTACAAGGCGCTTTCGTGGACTACTCACATTTCAAGGAACATGAATGTAAAGCATCCAAGAAGCTACTATAAGGGTCTGGCCAACACCCTCTCACTATCAGATCCCACCAACGGTTAAACAACCTGATAAAGACCAGATAAAGAAATCCCCCCAAAATGCTGATGGGATGTGTCTATAAGATTCCTTGTAAAATTTGCGATGGAGTTTATTAACGGTCAAACTGGTTAAAAATCACGAAAAAGATTAATACAACATACATATAGCATTAGAACTGGATCAACGATTCCAAGCTCTATTTATTCATGTAAGATATTTTAACAATCAATTGATTTTCAAAAGTTGAGAATGTAGTATCAAGCAAGTCCATGGGTCGACAGGAAATATAATTGATCCTTGTTTCATAAAAAGCAGTTTTGACATTAATATAATATTTCTTGCGGTTTATATAAATAGATCCATTTATAATTATAGAATTTGGGAAGGAATTTAATAATACACGGGACAAATATAATTTTTAAATTTTCTGGGGTAGAATAGTTGTGGGTGATTGTGGAATTGACCTGTCCAGTAGGGCGGCGCGCGGCAGGTGTTTAACCGTTGTGGGATTGATAGTGAGGTGTGGGCCAGACCCCTTATATTGTCTTCTTGGATGCTTTACTTTCATAGTTCCTTGATATGTGAGTAGTCACGAAAGCGCTTGGAATTTCTCTATTTCTTTCAGAGTGGTTGGTTTGCCATATATAACTATATATATATATATATATATTATATATTTATATATATATATTTATTTATTTATATATTTATTATATTATATTTATATATAATTATATATATTATATTTATATATATATATATATATATCATATCGTGGCGAATAGAAAAGCTGGATTTTGGGCATTTATTGCAACGCTCTTCTTGCCAGAATAAAGCAAGCGAAAATTTTGTCAATGGATACCTAACAAAAACTCTATTTCATTGTGTTGTTATTATTAAATTATTGTAAACTTATCTAAATTACAGTATATTTAGTTGAATTAGGCTAAATTAAATTGCACCTTGTCATAATACGGCATCCATACTGCTACTGTGGACGGTCAAATTTCCCAGGCAGCGCTCTTATCCACTCAGCCACGAATGCCAATTAGTGGTGTAGCCTGGTACACAAGCCATGTTTCTTTCCTTGCCCGGGCACGGTCTGTGAGCGTTCAGGCATGGATTCAAGCTATTTTCAATCTCCTCCTCTGTCCTCTCAAGCGATTTGTATATCAGTGGCACCACGCAGAAGAGAAACCAAGCGATGCTGGGATCTTGACCGTCCCCAGTGGCTGTAATGAGGGTCCTGCTGAGTTTACTAGTGGGGCATTTATATATATATATATATACTATCTATTATTTATATATTTATATATCTATATATTATATATATATATATATATACTATTATTATATATATATATATGATCTAGAGTGTGCAGGTTCGAGTCTTACGGTGGACTGGAGAGATAATGTTTGTAAATATTGTAGCCTTATGATTTGTTTAGATGATATTAGATCAACAATGTTTCAGGAGTACGTAAAACAAATGTATAAAAATAAAGAATCCAGATGACACTAAAACAGCGATCTATGTAAAAAATATGGCGTTTAAGGTAATGATTAACAGCAAGAAAACGGCTTTTGGAGCAGGGAGAAAGATCGGAGAACCAAAACAAGATAAGCAGTTTTTAAAGCCTGTAGGCGGTTGTATGTATGTTCGCGTGTTGGACCCGGCAGTACTGACGGCACTGGCTCATATTTCCGTCTCTCATTGCCAGCCTCCTATTGCTGTGGTCCCCCGTCCTCTCTCGGGTACTCTCTACTCCCTCTCACGTTCCTCATATTTTAATCCACCTGCTACCAACTGCTTCTCACAGTAGGACATCCCCGCCTCCGCCTCCTCCACTCCTCCTCACTCCTTAGTCCTCATCCTCCTCAATTCGCTTTCGACCCCCAAAACGTCTTAAATTTTTTCGCAATCCCCCCAAAACACAAGCGTCACTTTTGTTTAAACTCTCGTTCATACAGAAGACACAGAAATATAGTCTGGTCTTCTGTATGGTCTTCTGGTAGAATTCACAATGCATAACAACCAGACTTCAGGGAGCAGTGGATCATATAGGCGAGCCGTCATAGGCCTTAAAATGCAACGAGAAGTTCGTTCTCCTTACAATGACAACGAGGAAGTCGTAGCCCTTTGCAGTGCAACGAGAAGTCGTAGTTCTTAGCCCTTTGCAATGCATCGAGAAGTCGTAGCCTTTGCAATTCAACGAGACAGTCGATAGCCTTTGCAATTCAACGGTGAAGTTCGGTAGCCTTTGCAATGCAAACGAGAAGTCGTTGCCCTTTACAATGCAACGAGAAACGTGTATAGCCATTTGCCAATGCACTAAAAGTCCGTATCCCTTGCAATTGTTTTTACATCGTGATGTATAGCCTTGGATAGTGCATACGAGAAGTAGTAGCCTTGGAAGTGCAACGAGAAGTCTCGTAGCCCTTTGCAATGCAACGAGAAAGTCGTATACCTTTGCAATGCAACTAGAAGTCGTAGCCCTTGGCAAGCAGCGAGGAAAGTCGTTAGCTTCTTTGCATTGCTACGAGAAGTCGTAACCCTTTGCATGGCAACGAGAAGTAGTTTATCCCTTTGCCAATGCAACATAGAAGTGGTATCGCTTTGCAATGCAACTAGAAGTCGTATAGTCCTTTGCAAGTGCAGCGAGAAGTCGTAGCTTTTGCAATTGACACGAGAAGTCGTTTGCCCTTACAGTGCAATAACCAACCACGAATTCTTTTCATCACGCAATCCAACACTCTTGTCTACAATCATGCGCCAGTAAATAACCATCTGTTCAACTTCGCCACGTTTCCATATTTCGGCAGACGACGTGGTGAACATGCGTTATATCTTTTAAGTACGGACGTTTAGCTCTGGAGAGAGAACTCTTTTTCATGTTGTTGAAGCTCTTCTTATGCAAAAAAATTTTTCGAGTCTTCGCCATCAAGTTGTTTGCACTCCGTCTTCTAACATTGTCCTTACACTACTATAGCACTTTGTGGGCACCTGTAACACGATAGCAGCACCTTGTAGCGCTTGTGGATCCTTTGAAGTGGGGTTCTTGTGGGAAGCTGAAGATACAAGGTAAATCACTCGAAAACGCAGAAAATTCTCATCTCTTTTCAGCCTCAGGTGGTTTCGTCTGGGATGGAGGCAGGACTCGGTGTACAGTTTTAAAGAGTATGCTAGATTGATCTAATCGTCAGTAGATTAGATCTGTCGTCTGTTGCGACAGGACAGGAGTAGTGGACTCGCCTCTAGCTCCAGGAATCACACCAATAGGGGTACATACAAGCTTACACAGATGTAACAATTACAATTGGTCCATATCAAGGAAACTGATCACATAGGATTTGTTAACTTTCTCGTTCCTGGGACATATCTGATCTACCACTAAACCCCCCCCACCCTCAGGTTACTGTTTGTATGATTTTCTAGTGCTCCGAATATAATCAAAATTATAATAATAATAATAATAATTATAATAACGTGGTGTAAACTGCAAAAGGGGGAAATTTAGATTGGTATGTGAAATTGCTCGACGCTGTTAACATGAAATGGATATAAATCTGGAAGTCACAATGGAAACACTGTGAGGCATTTTACAGAGAACCTGTCGTGCATGAGAATTGTGTTTGGGAAACATGCGAAGCTAAAAAATGTTAGTTTAGGATTTACTTTAATTTAGTCTTCAGGCTCGTTAAATACACACTCAACATTTGATGGATGCTTACATGTATTATATTATATTTTATATAATAATATATAGATATTATAAATATATATATATTTATATTTATCTAATATATTATATATATATATTTTTTTATTTTATTATCCACTGGCCGATTACACAAGGCAGGGTGCCCCGGAAAAAGAAAAACTTTCACCATCATTCACTCCTCACTGGTCTTTGCCAGAAGGGTGCTTTACACTACAGTTTTTATCTGCTACATTTAACAACCCCCCTCCTTCAGAGTGCTGGCACTGTATTCCCATCTCCAGGACTCAAGTCCGGCCCGCCGGTTTCCCCTGAACCCCCTCATTAATGTTACTGTGCTCACACTCCTACAGCACGTCAAGTATTAAAACCATTTGTCTACACCATTCACTCCTATTCAAACACGCTATGTTACCTGCTGGAAGCTCAAGCCCTCGCACACAAAACCTCCTTTACCACCCTCTCTCCAAACTTCCTAGGCCCGACCCCTTTCCCGCCTTCCTTCCACTACAGGACTGATACACTCTTGAAGTCATTCTGTTTCGCTCCATTCTCTTTACATGTCCGAACCACCTCAACTACCCACTTCCTCAGCACCTCTTGGACTACACTGTTTTGGTAATCCCGCCCCTCTCCGAACTTCCAAACTTACGAATTCTATGCATTTATTCACACCACACATTGCACTCAGACATGACATCTCCACTGCATCCAGCCTTCTTCCTCGCTGCAACATTTCATCACCCGTATAAGAGCGTTGGCTTTAAATCTATACTCTCATATTCCACCTTTTGCCTCCAAGGTATCAAAGTTCTTTGTCTCCACGGACTCCTAAGTGCCTCCTCTCACTCTTTTTCATCATCAATTCTTTGATTCACCTCATCTTTCATAGACCATCCGCTGACTCGTACAACTCCCTAAATATCTGTAATTACATTCACCTTCCTACATACTCTCTCCCTTCCAATCTAGTTATTCATTCTCTTATCAACTTTCTTTTTGTTACCTCATAAAGCCTTACTCTTTCCTGTATTCTTTTAAAAAAAAAAATTTTTCTTCTATTTCACCCTACAAATATCATCCACCATATCTCGCAATCTTCTCTTCAGAATCTCCAAAGAGCTACAGTGTCATCATGCAAAGAGCATGCTGTGACAACTCCCACTTTGTGTGTGATTCTTTATCTTTTATACTCCACCGCATCTTGTCATGACCCTCGCATTTTATCTTCTCTTACAACCCCAGCGATAAAATAATTTTAATAACAACCACGGTGACATCACACATCCCTTGTGTAAGGCCTATACTTTTACTGGGAAATTATTTTCCATCCTTTCCTACATTCTCTATCAGAGGGCCTCCACTTTCCTCGTAAACAACTTTCCACTGCTCTTACAGTAACTACCTCCTACGCCTTACACTCCTGACTATCTTCATGCCAATATTGCCCCCATATCCACACTGTCATACCGCACCTTTTCCAAATCAATTAATTGCATACGATGAACTATTGAGCACTAAAGCTAAATACGGTTCTTATATGTTCACTGTAAAATCACTGGTCCACTCACCCCATACCTTTCCTAAAGCTCCATGTTAACGCTTTTACTATTCATCAGGCTTTACTCGGAATTCGTTCATGATTTTCTATACCTTACTCTTTACCAGGTTTACTCAGAAGTCGTTTCAAACGATATTGGGGGCATCGCTCTTGTTTCCCCTTGGCCTGGAGTACATTGGATATCTTGCTATGCTCTCTGCCAAATCCCTAGGTTACCTTACCCTCTTCCATAATTTATTAAATAATTGCACCAACTCTACAAAATAATATACCCCACCTGCTTTTATCATTTTCTATCTTTATCCCATCTAAGCCCGGCTGCCTTACCCCCTTTCATTTTACCTACTGCCTCACGAACCTTCCACCCACACTCACAACTGGCTCTTCCTCACTATATCAAGATGTTTTCCTCCTGCCATATACACGAAATCAAGCTTTCCCTATCTTATTCAACATTTAACAATTTTCCTCAAAATATTCCCCTACCATTGCACCTATACCTCTAACTCTCCGTTGTAATAACTCTCTCTCCTATTTTTAACTGTCAAATCATTTGTTCTCTAGGTTTCTTAACTTGTTAATCTCACTCTCAGAAACTTTTTCTTATTTTAACAATATTTGTGATAACATCTCACCACTCTCTCATTTGCTCTCTTTTTACATTGCTTCCCCACTCTCTTAACCTCTACTCTTTTTCCCATTACTCTTCCTCCTTGCATCTACTTCTACTTTGTAAAAACTCTCATATATATCGTATTTTTATATATAATATACTATAATATATATATTTATATATATATATATGTATATATATATTATATCATACTTTATTATATATAATATTTATATATATTATATTAAAATTATCTTATTATACATCGCGGTTATATTTTCCCCATAGCACTGTTGGGCATGCCTAACATATTCTTTTCTTAGCGGAGAGCAGGTACAGTGGCAAATTATTTCACAAAACATACTTAGTTGACGTCCAAATTAGTCAGGTGTCTTATGAGAGAAAAATACAAAAAACTAAATAATAATATTAAATGAATGTGCCATTTTTAGAAGGAAAACTATTTTTTTAATCAGTGTTTATGGTCTCTTCTAGATTATGTAGTAATATAGTGGTAGCAGGTCACATACAGCTGACGGCTGGGACTCAGGTTCGCGCTTGAAGACGGTGACTCGGAGCTTCTCTGCTTGTGCTGGCGTGACCCACAAGATTTAGATATTACCCAGTATACTAAACGCACTAGCGACAATTTCTCGGGCATCTCACAGCCCATGAACAGCACTTACGAACTTGTCATAATGGCAAGCGAGTCTGATTGGTGGCACATTTCGCACAATTCTGTGAATGGAGACTTCCCACTGAACAAATTCCTCACATCTTATTCAAAAACTTATTTTTATGTGAACACACAACTGTTAGTCGGCCCGAGAACGTCACCTTCATTCGGTGTGCATCATACAACCAAATCTTGCTTTCCCTCTGTGATCAACCAAAATCCTGCAGTTTATTGCCGTATAGTCGTCACTTTGCCCCAATATTGTACGTAAACACCTACCATTCATTAAACCGACAAGCAAGCAGAGGAAAGTGTGATCGCCAAACAAGTTGACTTTATACCTGCTCCCAAGTCTGGAGGTCAGTCTCTCACTAACTCTGCCTGATTACAAATGCTGGTCTCTCCTGTACGAGTCTTATGATCCAGAGGCATTGACTGTTCTGTCTTTTTTTTTTTATACAGGGTTTTTTGACTAAGGTTAAAGGAATCCCTAGCCTTTATTGACCAAGCATATTTACAGGTTCATGGATTCCTAACTTATATTGGAAGTAAGAGCTGTTACATACATCAGCTCATTTGAAAGCTCTTTTATGTTTTGAGACTGCTAAGTAGGGAACAGGATGATGTTGGAGCCATCTGTGGGAAAGGCATTTTCATTTGATCAACTGACTTTATATCGTTGACTCATTTATGATAGTTTGAATGTGTTCCATACTCAGAAGTCATCCTGGGTTTGTTATGATCTCAGCATGGTGAGGGATGTCTGGAGAAGGGTACATGCCAGAGTGAAGTTTGCTGCTTTCTGCCCGACTCTGTGGCATAAAAGATTGTTCACGCTGTCCGCGAAGTTGATACCTAGTGTGGTATTTTGACAATATTGGGCATTTGCTAACATAAAAGTAAGGCCACCACATCCCTCTATGTTGAAGGCTCTTGTGGAAATGTCAGATCTATCCAAGTTGGGTCCAGGCGAGCGATGAGAACGTCTTGTCTAGTTCTATACTCATGCAAGCCAGTAGCAAATAGAGAGGGGGCTCAGGCAAGACCAAGAAAGTGGGAGCATACCTCAAGGTGTGCAGCGTACTTGCGCCTCGTACAGGATCTTGAAACCTCTAGAATGTCTAGCTCAGATGCGACGATCCGGCGAAGTGCTGTTAGCTTCCTGGCTGCCTTGTTTGCAAGATTCAACATGCGTTCTTCATGGTTAGTTTGGAAGTTCAAATTTTCCCCCAAGGATATTCAACTTCTTTCCAGGTGCAAACACCCTCCCATGTCCATCCTTATACTGCACCAGCATTACCATCTTGGTGCCTAGTGACGATCATCATTTTGCGTTTTCTAGGTGCCAAATGTTACTTGAATCTATTTCCCCATGCTGATTTAGCTCTCAGCTGGTGATTGATGTGCCTTAGAAGCAGCTGGCATTTCTTCTCCCTTGGATAAGTGATTGTCGTGTCAGTCGTCGCATATGAATAGTGACTCTGGATTGAGATGAAGATGGTCGTTTGAAGTAGACATTCCAGAATCAATGGAACCAGCTCTCATTCCTTGTGGAAACACTTGCCCCAATGGATGTCTTGCTGATCCGTTCCATTGAGATTCCTACACTTTGAGATCTACCTTGAAGGTAATCATGAGGAGATCATAGCGTAGAGCTGCCAATTCCCAGTACTTGAAGTTTTGCTAAGAGGCCCTGGCGCACACCCGTGTCGAAAGCGCAAGCAATGTCACCAGTGGTTACCACACAGCAGACTTTGGATTCATCCTGTGATGGAGCCAATTAGTGGAAAAGGTTTAACAACAGACTCAGCTGGCAGAGGTAACTTTTGAAGCCATATTGCCGATCACACAATAGTAAGTGGTAGTCAAAAAACTCTGTCATTTGTCTTGTAGATTATTGTCTCAAAGATTTGCCAGTGATAGGACAGGAGTGACAATGGTCTGTAGTTGCTGATTTCTGCTTTCTCTTCTTTTTGTGACAGGGGACTACATTTTGCCTCTATTCCATACGAGGGCCATTTACCACTGTATTATGGCCAGTGCTGAAAGATGCACGATGTGAGAGGTGCTGCTAGTGGTCTGCCACTCTTCTCAACATATCTTGGGCTCAACTTGTAGGGCCCACTGCCTTTTTGGGTCTAAAGCGATCTTAAGAGGAAATGCACCTCCTCTGCCTGTCTGTATCTGTCTCTGTCTTGTCTGTCTGTCTGTCTGTCTGTCTGTCTGTCTGTCTCTCTCTACTCTCTCTCTCTCTCTCTTCTCTCTCTCTTCTTCTCTCTCTCTCTCTCCTCTCTCTATCTCTCTCTCGTGCTCTCTCTATCTATTATCTATCTATGTTATTGCTATTATTACGAGTATGGTATCAGGCCTAACTTGCTGCTCTGCTGCACACGATCTGCCAAATTTACCAATACTGGCGGTGGGAATAAGTGGGTAATCAAAAACTACCTTGTGATAGTCTTTTGCTGTTCATACCTGACATGTCCCTTTAACTAGTGATTCTACGGAGCGTCTATGTGTATCTGTTTCCTTAGTATTTGTTAGAAATTTGAGGCCCTGTTTGTACCTTAGTTATATTTTATAATTTTCTAACAAATAAAACCTATTTTGTTTTTTGATACAAATTTAACTAGTCTGCTTGCTTATTTACTCTAAAATATTTATTGTGAGTGATGATGAAGTTTGTGGATCCGAAATGTCTAGATAATGATGGAAGTGTTGCTTTGGGTTAATGTGACGAAGATTTTTACCAGGCTTTGGTATTGTGTTCCCGTTTCGTCTGAAAATTCCAAGGATGAATACATATTTACTGATGACACATGTGTGTGTATATATATATAACTATATTTATATATTATATTTTTATATATATATATATATATATATATATAGATATATCTTATTATATATTATATATAAAATATATATTTATATAGATATATATAGATATTTATATAGTATTTATTTAATATATATAGATATATATATTTATATATATTATATTTATCTGTTAAGATATTTATCTTATAGACTATATATTCAAATATAGGGATGGGGTCCACTCTCTGTTGTAAAATGTGCGGACCATAGCCTCGGTGAAGTGGCATAAAAAGGCTTCAAGGAAGTTATTTGGATTTCTTCCTGAAGCCGTCTGAATATTCCTCTTCCCCTACCATCCCATCTTTTATATATTTTTTTTTTACCAATAGGAATATTTTATTACATAATATGTACAGAAGATTTAAGAGATACATTTTATGTTATTAAGGGTTGGCATATAAGGTACATGTTGTTACGTGTGTTTCACCGATTACTAAGGCGAAAATTTCATCCTGGCTCCTCAGAGCTGGGGCGTGTGCCAAAATACAGCAGGGGCATTAACCCTTGAACATCCGCACTGAGCAAGCTGGAACAGAAAACTACTATGGCCCTGGGATCCCTAGGTTACCATGATGAGTCTTTTTCCAGATCCCTGTGGAATGTAGCATGCACTCTTTCCCCTTGAGCAATGGGTCTCTGAGCCTATGGGAACAAAACATATAAGGATGGGCAAGGTATCTATATTTTCTAGACTTTTGGGACTACCTGAAGCTGGCAGCCTGCCCCTCCTTCCTCCCTGGTGTATTGGAGATTAGGTAATCAGCCAGGTAGGATGCACATGTATAGTCCCACAACCACGGCTTACCATCTGTCCAGGCTATGAAGGGTTACTGTCGCGATACATCTGAAGCTTGTGCTGCCATCAGATCTGCATAGTTGGGGTGGTGGCTCCCTTACTGCTGTGAGGCATCCCAGCTGTTTGTGAGGCTCCTCTGATAATGTTATTAACCTCACTCATGCTTGCAATCTTCCCCTCGGCGATTTTACGGCACACACAGCCCATGAGTAATCGAATCGGTCTGCTGCTTCACTGCCACAAATACTCCTGTGTTCGGCGAGAATAGGGGCGGGCAAGTCGAGAAGGCGGCAACACCGATGCGGATGGTCTGTGGGTCACGTGGCGTGTGCCAAGGCTGGAGTTGGACAGCTCACAGATAAGTTCCCATGCATGAAAAGGGCTCCTCACTGCTAGGAGGCGGGTCTATCCATCCCTGGGACACACTCTGAAAGCTCATTGTTGAGGCTTATTTTCCACTATAGGACCATCCCAGTGCGATTGTTGTAGTTGTTGGGGGAGCAGGTGCTGGTTTCTGAGCCCGTTAGATCTCTCAGATATTGCGCCGTCCAAGAATTTTTGGTCCTGGACTTCCAATCTTGTCCCTAAGATGTTCAGGGAGAATCGCTGTACAAGCTCTCTGGATGCAATAACACTAGGGACAGAAAAGCAGGCTAACCTCAAATCTGTGATATGGACTTGACGGACACCACATGCCGCCTAGTTGACTGGAAGCTGTACGCTTGGTTCCACTGCCCGTCTTCTAGAGTAAGGTTAAGTACTTTCGTAAAATCTTGCCTCAGAATACTGTCATATTCGTGAGACAGGGTTATCATATGTAGGTGCCATCTTAGAAATATGTCAACCTGGGCAGACTCAAGCACCTTTGTGAGAAGGTACAAGGCATCGTGGGTGTAAAGATTGCCTAGTCGTATTGTTCACCATTCCTCTTAACTCTTCCAATTTCTCCTGAGAATTGGTTCAAATGCATTGACTTCCCAGAGGTGTCCTAGCAATGACACTATTCTGTGGGCCGGCAATGACTGCTGCCTCCTGGTAGTTTGATATCGTCTGCATTTATCACTTGTTGACTGACTGAGATTGATTTCACTTTGGGATGGATTCAGGGACGAGACCACATTTTCCTGTCCCGTGTCATTACCTCGTGTAAGGTAATGTATGAGGGACTTCCATTTGTACTGCTAGTGTGCCATCATCAAGGAACCAGATGTTTAGGGCTCCGCTCGGTCAGTCTGACTTGTGATTTCCCTAACTGCTATACAGAAAAGAGAAAACTGGTGCAAGAGGATTCTCCTTGTTGGGACACTCGATGATGTGATTTAATGCTCTCCAAAGCGATGCATTGATTCCTTGCTCTATACCAGCTGAAACAAAAGGAAGAGACCAGGGAATTGTTCTTGTACTGCTGCTAATTAACAGTCTCTTTTCAGGAGATTTGTACGCATTCTTGAAATCTACATTCTTACCACTGATTGTCTCAGGCAGGTTGTTGATATACGCCCTTGTTGCATGTACGCTGCTTCACTTCCTTGAGAGACCCAAAGCCAAGCTGGTTTGGTTTGAAGCATTCAATGGCTGCCTGTGCACGAATACTTCGGACAGCAAGCTTTGGATACGAGGAGGCGTAAAGTGTTTGCCTATAGAATTGGCCGCAGTCCTCCTCCTACTTTATAAGCGCACAAAGTGTTGCACCAAAAAAAGAACGGTCTAAATTTCATCGGAATCATACCAGCCAAGGAATTGTAGACGACATGTGATCTCTGAAAAGCAGTTGTCTCTTCAATTTCCCATTAACTGGATTAACAATTTCTTTAAATGCTGTGCCTCTATTCCAGTGTATCCCAGCAAGAGCCAAGATGGGAACGACATTAGTGCTTTGTTAATGTTCTGAGTATTCACTCAGATCAATGTTCTACAGTGGGACAGAGGTGTTGGAACTGTTGGTGCCACGGGTTTCCACTGGCAGGGTGCACTTTCCTCTAAGTGCTTCAGCCGTCGTCTGCCATCCCTGGGTGCAACTTGTATCTTACTAGTAATAATTTGATTGCTCCACTGTGTCTGCCCTCTTCAATTTTCTGCTCACTTGGACTCTGACTTTTTCAATGTCAGATTAGAGTGGTGGGGGTTCGGCCTCTCCCTTTTTTGTGTTGAACTGGGAAGGCGAATGAGGGTTATCAACTCTAGGAATATCTCGTAAGGATTTATTTATCATTGAGGCTAGCCTCTTTCCCCTTCTTTCCCGCACAGCTCATGAATAGTTATATTATATATATTTTTATATTATATATATATTTAACCCAACACCAGCATCACACCACACCCTACTTCACATACAATTTATATATATATATATATAGATATAATTTACTATATATATATATATATATTATAGTATATATTATATTTGCTATAATATGTAGATATATACGACGGCTTTGGACAATGTATATTCAAGGTTGTAAAAAACAAAAATACGACTCAGAAATTCTTTTCTCAGGAGTTCCTGAAAGCTCACAAATGCTCCTCATAGCCTCGGGTCGTTCAAGAAAGTTGAATTCTAGAAAACGTGGTTGTGTGACCAGGGGCTCGCGCCTATGGGATGACAAAGAAGAAACCTTAGGACATTCTTTCCGGACAAAATTGCCATAGCATCGATGTTGCATCAGAATCTAAACAATACGAAGTAGAGCTTGAGAAGAAATAAGAAACGTAAACACTACGACGAGAATGATGCGGTTAAATATACGTCTTCTGAGAATATCTTCTGCTTCGCTGATGCAATTCTGTTATAACTTAGAGTGCATCAGAATATATATATTTATATGTATATATTCTATATATATATATATTAATATACATATAATTTTTGATATTATATTTATATATTATAACTCCCGCTCCTATTATCATATATTATATCATTATTTCTCATAAATATATATTTATATATATAATATTATCACTCACACAACACAACACACAAACAAAATGTGAAATGTGGGTGGGCCAGAAAATTTTCGTTTACAGATTAGGAAAATGTACAAGTATCGAGTGATCTCAGCGCATTTAACACATGACTTTTATTGCACAAATCCTTAATTGTTTTATTGTCTCCTTACGTTAAGGAATTATGTCCACCCGCCCCCCCCCTTCCCTTTTTCATCCCGTACCACACACACAAACACACACACACCGGGGTCAGCAGACCGTTGAAAGAGGGGTACAGGGCTGTTGAATCGACCCCCCGTAACCCACAAACTAGGCGAGTACTTCACACACGCCAACACGCACGTTTGAGTATCAGGTGTCCAGGTCTTGTGTGTATTCCACACTGTCTAGCGTCTTCCACACACAACCGTGGCAGCTCATCAACTTATCATTCAGACCACAGTTATGTCAGTGATATTTCCGGAACGACCAGGTGAAACACCATGAAATATTTGAACTTCCTTCGAGTATGCGGGGGCATTTTTAAGCCTCGGCGCGTCTGTGGCATTAACCTCGCCGCGGTCTGTGGCTTTAAAAACCTCGCCCGCGTACTGTGGCATTTAAACCTCGGCCGCGTCTGGGCCATTTAAACACTCGGCGCGTTGGGGCATTTAAACTCGGCACCGCGTCTGGGGCATTTTAAACCTCGGCGGATCTGGGGCATGTAAACCGCGGCGGTGGGGGCATTTAAACCTCGGGCGTCTGGGGCATTTAAACCTCGGCGCGGTCTGGAGGCATTTAAACCTCGGCGCGTTCTGGGGCATTTAAACCTCGCGCGTCTGGGGCAATTTAAGCCTCGGCGCGTCTGTGGCATTTAAACCTCGGCGCGTCTGTGGCATTTAAACCTCGCCGCGTCTGTGGCATTTAAACCTCGGCGCGTCTGGGGCATTTAAACCTCGGCGCGTCTGGGGCATTTAAACCTCGGCGCGTCTGGGGCATTTAAACCTCGGCGCGTCTGGGGCATTTAAACCTCGGCGCGTCTGGGGCATTTAAACCTCGGCGCGTCTGGGGCATTTAAACCTCGGCGCGTCTGGGGCATTTAAACCTCGCTGCATTTGGAACATTTAAACGTCGTCTTGCCTGTGACATTTAAAACTACACACAGACTTTGGTATCTGTGTGTGTGTGGTTACTGAGCTGGAGAGAGTTCGGGTCACGCCGCGGCCCGGTCTGTGACCAGGCCTAATTTTAAGTATTATCATTTTCGATTACCGAAATGGAGGTTCGAGCCTGCACTACTTCTTGTGTATATTACCCACACGGGTTTAGCGTTTCACGTAGGACGGCAGGGCAGTAGTGCCTGAGAGCACATGTAAGGGTAGGGTGCCAGCTGGCATCATGGCAGTGAGAGCCAACTTTAGTTTTTCAATGGTAAGGGAAGCAGAACACTTGGAAACACAACACCAAACAAAATTTACACTACACAGAATTGCGAATTGTTACCAATGGTTTTATATAAAAAAATAACTCTCTGGACACCGGCTGTGTGTGCACGCCCAGATCTTCCCATTCCAAATTATTGGCTTGTATAGTTCTTGCAGTAAGATGCAGACATCGGGCAAGATCAGCGAAATCATACATTCCGTAGGATTCCCAGTCGGAGGAGGGCTTCTGTTACGTGCAGGCCCCGCTGCACAGCGCTTCACTTTACAGCGGTTTTCAACCATACCCATTCATCATTTATTCAGGCCTAGCTGTATTACTGGTTAATATGATAGTGTAAACCTTTTATAGGGATTTGAAAGTGAGTAAAGGCTATGTTTCACTTTACAGCAGTAGCCTGAACCTTTCCTGCCGTACAAGCTGGGCCCTCCTGTACATCAAGGATTGGCTGCTCCGACACTCACTGGAACCTGGAACAAAAACAAATGTTCAGTGTCCTTATCCTCCACTTGTAAAATCGAGCAGGATTTTATTACCAACGTTACAGGTCACACTGGGCCTAATGGAATTTTTTTACCGCTATGTATAACATCAATGGCAAATTTCCAAGGCTGAGAGAAGCCAAAAATCAATTAGGGTGTATTTATTGGTGCACAGATTCCTGAGCTTCTTAGAGATGAGAAGTTTGACAGTATCAAAGTTTTGGTAATAATGGTAGAATTACCGACGAAATGTTTGGTAAATGGACACAGATGCAGTTGTGACATTTTATTATGACAACGTTTCGCTTTCCGGAAGCTTTGTAATGTTTGTAAGGCCTTGACAAAGCTCTTCGAGAGCGAAACGTTGCCACAATAAAATGTCACATTAATTGCAAGTGTGTCCATTACTTAACGTATCACAGTTGATGATCAGAGGAATGCGTGAAATACTTTCAGGTTAGTAGCAACAATTTTCTGGGAAATACCAAAACTGACACTTACAGGAAACTAGTGGATAACCCGCTGTTTTCATGTCAGAAACAAAAAAATGGGCGGGAATATGTCTGTCAGATATATTTTCTTTATTCGTATATATTTTTTTCTCCGGCTACTACGGGGCAGTGAACGACGAACATGGTGAACGTTTCCACCAGGACATTTCGATCATGGAGAAATGCTACCGAGAAAAGAAATGAAATTCATCGCTGTTAGCAGATTACTGCCGGAGGATAACAAGATGGCCAGAAGTGGAATACAAGATGCGCCAGAAGTGGAATACAAGATGCGCCAGAAGTGGAATACAAGATGCGCCAGAAGTGGAATACAAGATGCCCCAGAAGTGGAATACAAGATGCGCCAGAAGTGGAATACAAGATGCGCCAGAAGTGGGATACAAGAGACAAGAAAAGAAGCCACATGTTGAATCACGATAAGTGGATTCATTACACAGGTATGTTACTACGTTAATGTGAGCATATACCCAAAATGCGTAAATAAATTTCCTTGGAAACCTTAGCCAGTTAATGGTTACTTTGGGCATAAAGTTGTTCAAAAATTTCTTGACTGCCTTAAATTATTTTGAACGCTCCTTTGAGTTAGATGCATCAGTGTTTAGTACCTGATGCCGTCCAGAAGAGGCATTCTGAAGTTATCGCAGGGAAACCTTCGAGAAAGAAAAAACTAGATAAGTACCATAAGTATCCCCTAATGAGTTTCATTCTCGCTCCTCTTCCTCCCTCTTTCCCCTCTTCCCTTCCTCTTTCCCTTCCCCCTTCCCTTCACCTCGTCCTACCTTCGCGTCTCCCCTATAAACCACCATTCATAAATCTCTGACCTGTGTTGACAAGCGGTGTGCACGTCAGTTGGTCCCATCTCGCCTGCACCGACTCTCTCATTCATCAGTTTACACAGGAACCTTCACTCCCTCAAGAGTAAATGCATTTCTAATGCGGGACTTGAAGCTTTCTTGAGAGAAAGCAAATATCTGGGATGATCTTTATGTGGGCGAGAGCATTATTATTATTGATAGTAATTTTTATTTTATTGTTGCTACCTTTTACCTTGATATACCTTTGACGGATTTCGAGCGTGTTCCTTCTCCCGCAGCTTGTTCAACTAGGCTGTTGCTGCTGGCAGCCCACTGGCCCACATATCCATCACAGCTTGGTTGATCCGGAACTTGGCAGAGGCACCTGTCCAGTTTTCTCTTGAAGACTTCTACACTTGTTCCAGTAGTGTTTCTGAGAGTTTAGTCCCACGGATGTTTATACAATGTTTTCTTATTGTACATTTATTTCTCCCATATCTCCCACTCCAGTGTGTTATGGCAGTGTGCAGATTTGAGACCAGGCCCTCAAGTACCCTTTATGAACTTATTATTCTCTCTCTCTCTCTCTCTCTCTCTCTCTCTCTCTCTCTCATCTCTTCCTCTCTCTCCCCTCTCTCTCTCTCTCTCTCCCCTCTCTCTCTCTCTCTCTCTCTCTCTCTCTTTTCCCTCTCTCTTCTCTTCTCTCTCCACTTCTCTCTCTCTTCTCTTTCTCACTCTCTCTCCTCTCTCTCTCTCTCCCCTCCCTCCCTCCCTCCCTCCCTCCCTCCCTTTTATCGGGTTCATATTTACGACTTTAATGTATTCCCAGTAATTTGAATGCTTTATTGGTTCTATGCGGGTCGTAAATGATGTGAATATCTGTAAGTGATCTGTATGTCTGTATATGATCTGTATATCTCTCATCCCCTGAACAGACTGTCAACACTGAACAATGCTTTAAGAGAGAGACCGCAAGCAATCTGAACAGTCTCCACTGGCACTACATTCCTTGCTTTGAAAGTTCTTAATATCTACCTCTCGTTTCAGTAGCTTTCCATACATTTACTTTGTGATCTTGCGTTTTGTAATGTCTCTTTTGAGTCCCTCATTCCTTTCCATTACATTTCATGGGGAAGCGCTAACCTCGTCAGGGTCTTGGAGCACCTGGGAGAATGAATGGTAATTTTGTTTGATCCGAGGAAGGAGAGAGGAGTAGCTCCATTGCTTGGATCAAGAGCTTTTAAAAACATCAAGAACTTGTCACTTGAAGGGTTCTCCTTACTGAAATATTTTACCAAAAGCGATAACACATTGATTGACCACCCACCCACCCACACACACATATATATATACATACATACATATATTACATACATATACACATAAAACATACATACACCCACACATACACACCCACGCAAAACAGAGAGAGAGAGAGAGAGAGAGAGAGAGAGAGAGAGGGGAGAGAGGAGAGAGAAAAGAGAGAGAGAGGGGAGAGAGAGAGAGGGGGAGAGGGAGAGGAGGAGGGAGAGAGAGAGAGAGAGAGAGAAAGAGAGAGAGAGAGCGAGAGCAAGCATTCCAGGCAGTCAGCCACAAGTAACCCGTGTAAATACATTCGGGGATAAATTATGCGGGAGAAAAATGATAATCAAAGCGTGTAAATGATGTACATGTGTGAATGTCATGGACGTGTAGATATCGTAGACTTGTAGATGTGGACGTTTAGATGTCGTAGACGTATAGATATTGAGGACATGACGTAGTCGTAGTGTTGAAAATTATCACTGAAAAATACGAGCCTAGACTGGAGATAAAAGAGCCTAGGTAGCTACAGTGTAGTCTGGATAATCATAGCCTGGATAATCATAGCCTGGATAATCATAGCCTGGATTATCATAAACGATGTACTGAACACGAACTTTCAACATTTATTCAACATCTTCATCAGGGCATCGCATTCCCCTGTAAACACGGATCCAATGAGCATTTCAGAAAACGAAATTACATGAGGGAAGTGTTGAAGCGTGTTTTATCAGCTATAAAATTTCAGGCTACACAAGGTCCGGCGTTCAGAGTGACTAATAAAACTTTTTTTTTTGTAGTTCAAGTAATGGTTACTCTCCTGGCTGCTTAGAATTCCTGGTCCGGTACACTGACTTGTTTGGGAATGCTTGTTATGGTTCAAGGTGCTGGTGATCGTCAGGAATCAGTGATCATTTATTCAGATCTTTGTTGATGAGGCAAAGCAAGATGGTGTTGGGGCAATAAATCTGGTTACGAATTTTTCCATCGGTGTTGATTCCACACCTGTCACTAACTTATATATGTAGGTAGTAGGTTGGTAGACAGCAACCGCCCAGGGAGGTACTACCGTCCTGCCAAGTGAGTGTAAAACGAAAGCCTGTAATTGTTTTATATGATGGTAGGATTGCTGGTGTCTTTCTTCTGTCTCATAAACATGCAAGATTTCTGGTACGTCTTGCTACTTCTACTTACACTTAGGTCACACTACACATACATGTACAAGCATATATATACACACACCCTCTGGGTTTTCTTCTATTTTCTTTCTAGTTCTTGTTCTTGTTTATTTCCTCTTACCTCTATTGGGAAGTAGAACAGAATTCTTCCTCCGTAAGCCATGCGTATTGTAAGAGGCGACTAAAATGCCGGGAGCAAGGGGCTAGTGACCCGTCTCCTGTATATATTATTAAATGTAAAAGGAAAAACGTTCGTTTTTTCTTATGGGCCACCCTGCCTCGGTGGGATACGGCCGATGTGTTGAAAGAAAGAAAGATATATATATATATATATATATATATATATATATATATATATATATATATATATATATTTTATATATATTTTATATATATATATATATATATATATATATATTATATATTAATATTATATATGCATCGTGTCGAATAAGTAAAACTGGTCATTTAGCAAGAACTCATTTAAAATTAAGTCCTTTCTAAAATTTTCTCTTATACGTTTAAAGATATATTTTTTTCATATATGTATATGTATTGTATCAAAAGAACCTTAGAAATCTTACCTAACCTTATTATAGCAAGCGCAATTTAATTTAGCCTAATCCAACCAAATATACTTTAGATAAGGTTACAGCAATTTAACAATAAACAAACACAGTGAAATACATATTTTTCGTTAGGTCCAAAATGATTTTTGAGAAATTATTGCATACACAAATTTTCACTTGCCTTATTCGGCAAGAAGAGCGTTGCTATTTCAGTCCAAATCGTAAGTTTTACCTATTCGGCACGACATATAAATATATTCATTGTACTGCTAGCATATTAGAATCATGATTCATTGTGTACTCAAATTCCCAGTGTGCTCTGCTTGCCCTGGCCTGGTATGTTTCTGTCCACACTGTGATCCAAAAGACCCAGGAGTGCTTGACACGTCTTCAAGTACGACATAACGACATGGAGTTGGTCAGGCCATGTTGGTGTCCCGGGAAATAAACTGGTGGATGCCGAGGGAAAGGCTGCTCTAGCGAGACCAGTCCATAGAAGACATGTACCGCACAGTGACTTCATGGACCACATACGTAGCTATGAGCTTGGGAAATGGCAGGACTGGTGGATCCTAGAAACGAGGAGCAAGATATACAGAGTTTGACAGGACGTGGTTGTTTGGCTCTTATTACAGCCCAGGAACAAAAAAGGCCTGTTATCCTGGGTGTAAAAGGAAGCAAGGAGCAGAACAAACACTGCTGAATGACTTTGAATTATATTTTGCTTCACCAAGTGCGATTATAAGTATATACAGATATGTACACTATATACAGTTGGAAATATATGTGTACAACATGGTAAATCAAGAGGCAAAGACACAGCCTGTAGACAGAATGGACAACTGTGTTCAACCAGCTCTAGAATGGAAACGACAAGGGTGGAAACGTGAGTGGTGACCATGCCACCTCCACAATTGCCAGACCCACCTTCTCATTGGCTGAACCTGGATACTGATCTGACGATGGGGCTCCATCGTCCGACCCTTAGCACCCAGTTCGCTTGTTGGGGAGGTAGCCTTTTAATGAGGGTGAGTACATGCACCGAATAAAGGTTACATACTCTTTGCATGCCACAACCCTCCTCCTTCAACAGGAATAGTCACTTTGATACGAATCAGTTGATCGAGGATGAGGCCTACACTTCACTCATAGCCAACCCTTAGCAAGAAGTGATCCTATGCCCCTCTGTGTAGCTTGTGACGTGTCGCTAACTGTGCATCACATATTAATAGTGTTCTCACGGATTAGGCCTTTTTGCATTCATTGTGGTTTTTAAAATTACCGAGGTGCCTGTAGGGACCTTGCAGAAATTTTAGGAGAGTCTTTCACAATAAAAATTTAGTGGTTATTTTAACTAGGCTTGCTAGTATTTATTTGTTTGCTTTATTCGTGTTAGTTTGTATTGTTTAATTTTACCCATGTATTTTTGTGTGTGTTGTAATTTGTTTTTTGTCAAGCGTACTGCCTGATTTACACAGTTAAAGCGTTTTTCATATTTTAAAATCAATTCTCTCTCTCTCTCTCTCTCTCTCTCTCTCTCTCTCTCTCTCTCTCTCTCTCTCTCTCTCTCTCTCTCTCTCTCTCTCTCTCTCTCTCTCTCTCTCTCTCTCTCTCTCTTACACAGGGATTTACAAAGTTAGGTTAAAGATTCCTAACTTTATTTACAAGCTAAGAGCTGTTACCTACATCAGTTCATTTGAAAGCATTTTTATTGTTATGAGACATACAGATATGGAATAGGATGAAGTTGGAGCCATCTGTGGGTCAGCAATTTCATTTGATCACATCACTTTATTTCGTTGATATTACGCTGTACGAACATCCTCCAGACTCGAGTCATCCTAGAAATAAATGATCTCAGATGAAGCGATGATCTGGATAAGGGTACATCCAGAGTGAAGTTGGTGCTGGCAGCCCGTCTTGTTGTGTAGAAACTCACTTGTCGCTGTCCTCGGAGATGAGCCAAGTGTGGTACTTTGACAATATTGGTCTTATACATAATGGTAAGGCCGCCCACATCCCTCCAGCGCTGAAGACTGCTGAAATGACATATATCCAAGCTTGGTCCAGGCGAGAGATGAGTCGTCTTGCTCTGTTCTCTATTTTGTCAAGAAGTCGCAGATAAGATGGGGGGGGGGGCAGGCAGTCCAAGAAAGTGGAGCATACTCAAGGTGTGGGCGTATCTGGGCGAATCTTGCAACCTCTACTGTCGAGCAGATGAGAGATACGTCGAAGAGCTGTAAGGCCTTGTTTGCAAGATTTACAACGTGGTTCTTCATGGTCAGTTCGTCAGATTTCACCCCAAGGATATCAACTTCTTCCCTGGATACCAACACTCTTCCATTCATACTTACTGCTGCTCTGACATTATCATCATGGTGCCTAGAGACCATCATCAATTGCGTTTTCTCAGGAGCAAATGTTATCTGGAGTTTACCTGGAGAGAGTTCCGGGGGTCAACGGCCCCGCGGCCCGGTCTGTGACCAGGCCTCATGGTAGATTAGGGCCTGATCAATCAGGCTGTTACTGCTGGCTGCACGCAATCCAATGTACGAACCACAGCCCGGCTCGTCAGGTACCGACTTTAGGTGTTTGTCCAGTGCCTGCTTGAAGACAGCCAGGGGTCTATTGGTAGTCCCCTTTATGTATGCTGGGAGGCAGTTGAACAGTCTTGGGCCCCTGACACTTATTGTGTTGTCTCATAACGTGCTAGTGACACCCCTGCTTTTCATTGGGGGGATGTTGCATCGTCTGCCCAGTCTTTTGCTTTCGTTGTGAGTGATTTTCGTGTGCAAGTTTGGTACTAGTCTCTCTAGGATTTTCCAGGTGTATATAATCATGTATCTCTCCCGCCTGCGTTCCAGGGAGTACAGGTTCAGGAACTTCAAGCCCTCCCAGTAATTGAGGTGTTTTATCTCAGTTATGCGTGCCACCTGCCATTGGTTTCCCCTTTCTGATATAGCTCTGACCTGGTGATGCAGCTTGGAGCAGCTCTCTCTCTCTCTCTCTCTCTCTCTCTCTCTCTTTCTCTCATTCATTTTATTCTTGCTTCAGTATTTCTCTTTAAATAGGTTTATTTTTATTTCTTACATCAGTTATTTACATCATTTAGAAATATCCTCTTACAAACTGCAAAGCTACCTAAACAAGGAAGTCATGGCAAGAAACCCAAGAATTTTGAGACTGTTCAAGGTTGACGAACACAAAAAAGACTTCATGCGGATTATTAACACACACACACACACACACACACACACACACACACACACTCACACCACACAACACACACACACACACACACACACACACCACACACACACACACACACACCGCTCTGCCGTAACTCTCCTTGAAGCACCACTCTTCCTCTCACCTTTCCTCGCTACCTCAGCTTCCATCCCTCTCTACCAGCGACAGTGAAAGTTTTCTGCAACATTTTTAAATTTCTGGCCTCGCACTCTCTTTCCTCTCTCCTCACCAGTACCTCGATATTTATATAATGATAATTCAAAAGAAATATAAATTCTCTCCTGTACCCGTGATATTATTATTATTATTATTATTATTATTATTATTATTATTATTATTATTATTATTATTATTATTATTATTTATTATTATAGGCAAAAATGAAAGCAGTTTTCCCTTCATTACGGACTGAGCAATAGAAATCTTCCAACATAATATATGACCTAAAGAGGTGCCCGTAGACACATGTTCAAATGTCAAAGATGATCACTGGTGCAAAGAACACAAACATACACATTACAAAGGTGCAGATGGAAAGTGTACACGATGCAGGTCCATTCATGACAGGTATAAGCCTCGCTGGAGTACTCATCTCTGGCGTACGCATATCTGGAGTACGCATCTCTGGAGTACGCATGCAAGCCTGGTGTACCAATAGCAGAGTTGTCAGCAGTTCCTAGCCTGGCAGGTTTCACCTTAATCCGGCAGCACAGACTCAGTCCGCTGTATATTTAATCATTATTTTCACTTCCTTTACTTCCAGGTCTTCCTTCATCATTTTACATAATTTAATTAGGCAGAGATGGCGTACTCTGGTTGCCGGGGTGGGGACCCATAGCCTCGGGGAGGTGAATTAGAAGGCTTCAGGAGAAACACTAAGATTTCTTCTCGAGATTTCGAGCACTGCAGTCCTGGTCCTGCAGTCTTGGCACTACAGTCCTGACACTGCAATCCTGGCCCTGCATTCCTGCCTCTGCAGTCCTGGCACTGCGCTCCTGGCACTGCAGTCCTGGTACTACAGTCCTGGCAGTGCAGTCCCGGCACTGCAGTCCTGGCACTATAGTTCATGCACTGCAGTCCTGGCACTGTAGTCCAGGCACTGCAGCCCTGGCACTGTAGTACAGGCACTGCAGCCCTGGTACTGTAATCCTGGCACTGTAGCCCTGGCACTGTAGTCCTGGCACTGCAGCCCTGACATTGTAGTCCTGGCACTGCAGTCCTGGCACTGTAGTCCTGGCACTGTAGTCCTGGCACTGCAGTCCTGGCACTTCAGTCCTGGCACTGCAGTCCTGGCATTGGGGGGCTGTATGTCCTGGCACTGCAGTCCTGGCACTGCAGTCCTGGCACTGAAGTCCGCATTGTAGTCCTGGCACTGCAGTCCTGGCACTGTAGTCCTGGCACTGCAGTCCTGGCACTGCAGTCCTGGCACTGCAGTCCTGGCACTGCAATCCTGGCATTGTAGTCCTGGCACTGCAGTCCTGGCACTGCAGTCCTAGCACTGCAGCCCTGGCACTGCAGTCCTGGCACTATAGTCCTGGCACTGCAGTCCTGGCACTGTAGTCCTGGCACTGCAGTCCTGGCATTGTAGTCCTGGCACTGCAGTCCTGGCACTGCAGTCCTGGCACTGCAGTCCTGGCACTGCAGTCCTGGCACTGCAGTCCTGGCCCACACAGTCGCTGGTCACATCCTAGATCCTTTCTTCTTTAACCCATCTCGTATCAAAATAAATATTTTCTCCATTAAACAGTCCGTCTGCCTCGTCTCTCTCTCTCTCTCTCTCTCTCTTCTCTCTCTCTCTCTCTCTCTCTCTCTCTCAGCAAGTTCCTGGCTTTTCCCTGTGGAGGGACGACCATCTCGTCTCCTCACTGTGGAGGGACGACCATCTCGTCTCCTCACTGTGGAGGGACGACCATCTCGTCTCCTCACTGTGGAGGGACGACCATCTCGTCTCCTCACTGTGGAGGGACGACCATCTCGTCTCCTCACTGTGGAGGGACGACCATCTCGTCTCCTCACTGTGGACGGACTACCCCTTATTCTCGTTATTTATTCCACGTAAAGCGCTAAACCTGTATTGGCTGGTGAAGGGTGGGTCCTCGTGAAGCCCTAGCGTCAGTCACCGTAGTGACTGGTAAGAGACAAGACCTTGATGACCGGACGAAGGCTCGAGCCTACAAAACGAAGCAGTCATACACTCGTACAAATCGCTAACATTAAACACATGGAGGGCAAGCGCTAAATCCACAAGAGTCATGCAGCGCCTGGGAGAATGGGAAGGATCGGGGTGTGTGTGTTCAGGGGTTGATCCAATTTCTTTGATCAAGAGCCCGTCACCAGCGCCAAGGGGCTCCCTTAATGGGGGGGAAGTAGGCTTCATGTAAACATATTGAAAGCTTGGGGGGAGGGGGGAGGAAGCGGCGAAGCCCCATCAGTGCTCTTTGGCCAGATTTAAAAACAAAAGACCTTTGAAGCCGGCCAAAACAAATTTTAAATGGCCAACCTTGTTTGATCTTGACAAGGATTTGAGTCATGTTGTGCCTCACTACTCTCGTCCCGCAACCAAAAAAAAAGGCATAATTATAAAATTGCCTGTTTGTATATTATCTAGCTTCTATTTTATATATATATATATATATATATATATATATATATATATATATATATATATATATATATATATATTATATATATATATATACAATATATATATATATATATATATATATATATATATATATATATATATATATATATATATATATATTATTATATATATATATATATGCCGTGCCTAATAGGTAAAAATGGTCAGTTAGCAAGAACTCATTTAAAATTAAGTCCTTTCTGAAATTTTCTCTTATACGTTTAAAGATATATATTTTTCATTCATGTTAATGTAAAAATTAATAATTTTGTACCAAAAGAACCTTAGAAAACTTACCTAACCTTATTATAACAAGCACAATTTAATTTAATCTAATCCAAATAAATATATTTTAGAAAAGTTTACAATAATTTAATAAACAAACACAATGAAATATATGTTTTCGTTAGATTCAGAATGACTTTAGCGAAATTACTACTGCTGACTGCGATCTTTCTTTGTACATACCCGCTTGTTTCTGCGTGGTGCATTCATATAAAAATAGCTTGAGAGGTCAGAATATACAGGAGGAGATTGAAATAGCTTGAATTCATGCTTGAGGCTCACTGACGTGCCCGGGCTGGGAAAGAAACATGGCTTGTGAACCAGGCTGCCCAGTCTATGTGGCATTTGTGTGGCCGAGTGGGCTAGAGAGCTGCCTGGGAGTCTTGATCGTCCCCAGTAGTAGTTTCGAATCCTGCTGACTGCAATCTTTCTTTTGACCACCCAACACCCGACGAATATGGCACACACCTGAGATCAACCTTTAAGAAGGCCCTGAACCTATCACTAGAGGATCAGCAATGGGATCAGGCAACCCTTAAAGTGCAGCTGGGAGGTACAAGGGGTGCGCAAAGCAGCGCATGTAGCTCTACCTGCTTTTCTGTCTTCGTGTTTGGCTTCCAGTGCATTTGTCAAGAAGATTGTCCCCGAACGCTTGAGAGACGTGGTAGGGGCTCAAGACCCCAGGTTTACTGAAGCAGCGATGCTGTGGGACACCCTTGCAGACTCCTCTAGTAGACCAGCTCCTCCCAAAGAGCACAAACAGTCCCACTGGGACAAACCGATCATGGAAAAAATCGCCAACACAATGCTCACCAAGGCTTCAGGAAAGGACAAAGCTCGTCTCCTGGCGGTGAAGGCACCACACTCAGGAGTTTCCATCTAGCTGTTCCCAATTCCTCCCTGGGCACTCGACTTGACCCACAGGCCATTCGGATTGGTGTTGCTCTTCGCCTAGCCGCCCCGATCCTCATCGAGCATAGGTGTATTTGCGGCAGGGCGACAGCTGATCAATTCGGACCTCATGGTCTTGTGTGTCACACAGCAGAAGGGAAGTATGCTAGACATGAGAAGGTTAATGACATCATAAAGAGAAGCCTCGCCACAGCCAGTTGCCCAGCTCAACGGGAACCCCAAGTACAGAGGTCCGACGGAAGTCAAAAGCATCCTGATGGAGCCACTGTGCTACCCTGGAAGGATGGAAAGCAGATTGCCTGTGACTAAACCTGTGCCGCCACACTGGCAGACACCTACTTGCTATACTCTGTAGCTGAACGGGGTGGAGCCGCCAGCCACAGGGAGACCCAGAAGATCCTCAAATATGAAGACCATCCCCCTTGCTATAACTTCATCCCAATTGGGTCGGAGACCCTTGGAGCATGGGGCAAGTGTGCTCTAATGTTCCTCAAAGAGCTGGGTGAAAAACTCATCATAGAAACCAAGGACCACAGGGCGACCAGCTTCCACTTTCAGAGACTCAGTGTCGCGATCCAGAGAGGAAATACCTGCAGCATTCTGGGCACGCGGCCCACCGCCGGGGAGCTGGATGAAGTGTTCGAGATGTAGCTCTGAGTTGTTATCTATGTTGTTTTACTTTCTATTGTATTTTTGTGAATGTTTTGTCAATGTATTTTGTCTTTAAGGTCCTGTAGATATAGATTGCACAGTAGTAAGTGTGGATGTTCTGAACAGGGAGTAAGTTTAGATCTATGAAGAGTGGGGGGGGGTTGCCAGGGATGGGATTTAGTGATTACTCTTACTGCGGCTTTTTGTTGGGTTATTATTGGCTTTAGGTGTGTTGCTGCAGTTGAACCCCAAGCACAGATAGCATAGGTGAGGTATGGATATGTAAGTGAATGGTATAGTGTGAGAAGGGCAGTTTGCGGCACGTAATATCGTATCTTGGAGAGGATCCCCACCGTTTTGGATACTTTTTTTGTTATGTGTTGGATATGGGTGCTGAAATTTAGGTTGTTGTCGAGGTATAGGCCAAGGTATTTGCCCTCATTATGTCTGGCAATTAGAGTGTTGTCGATCTTAATGTTAAGTTGCGCAACACCTGCTCTGCTACCAAACATAATACAGTAGGTTTTGCCAGTGTTAGGTGTAAGTTTATTGGCTGTCATCCAAGTCGATATTTTGAGCAGCTCCTCGTTAACAGTGGTGTTGAGGGTGGCAAGATTAGGGTGGGAGATGACATAAGTCGTGTCGTCAGCAAAGAGAATGGGTTTCAGGTGTTGGGATATGTTTGGAAGATCATTGATGTAAATGAGGAAGAGCAGGGGTCCAAGGACACTTCCCTGCGGAACTCCAGGATCAAGTGGCCGTATTGATGAGGCTGTGTCTTTAATGGTGACATACTGATACCTATTAGAAAGGTAGGATTTAAAATATGCAAGCGCATGGCCTCTTATACCATAGTGGTCAAGTTTGTGGAGTAGGATGCCGTGGTCTACTGTGTCAAACGCTTTTCTTAGGTCAATAAAAATTCCTAGCGGATATTCCTTATTTGTGTGTGTGTGTGCGCGCACACACACACACACACACAACAAAAAAAAAGTTGATACACGTCCCGTAGAGGCAGAGGAAACAGTAAGATAAACGTAAAAAGAACCTTGTGGAAGAGAACCTTGAGAAAGATAACCTTGTGGAAGAAAACCTTGAAGAAGAGAGCCTCGAGGAAGAGAACCTCGAGAAAGAGTACCATGAGAAAGAGAGCCAAGTGAAGAGAGCTTCGAGGAAGATATCCTCGAGGAAGAAATCATCGAGAAAGAGAACCTTGAGAAAGAGAACCTTGAGGAAGAGAACCTTGTGGAGAGAACCTTGTGGAAGAGAACTTTGTGGAAGAGAACTTCGAAGAAGTGATTCTTGAGAAAGAGAACCTTGAGGAAGAGAACCTTGTAGAATAGAACCATGTGGAAGATAATCTTGTGGAAGAGAACCTCGAGGAAGAGAATCTTTAGAAGGAGAACCTTGTGGAAGAGAGCCTTGAGGATGAGAACCTTGAGAAAGAGAACCTTGATTAAGAGAACCTTGAGGAAGAGAACCTTGAGAAAGAGAACCTTGATGAAGAGAACCTTGAGGAAGAGAACCTTGAGGAAGAGAACCTTGATGAAGAGAACCTTGAGGAAGAGAACCTTGAGGAAGAGAACCTTGAGGAAGAGAACCTTGAGGAAGAGAACCTTGTGGAGAGAACCTTGTGGAAGAGAACTTTGTGGAAGAGAACCTCGAAGAAGTGATTCTTGAGAAAGAGAACCTTGAGGAAGAGAACCTTGAGGAAGAGAACCTTGTGGAGAGAGCCTTGTGGAAAAGAGCTTTGTGGAAGAGAACCTCGAAGAAGTGATTCTTGAGAAAGAGAACCTTGAGGAAGAGAACCTTGTAGAATAGAACCATGTGGAAGATAATCTTGTGGAAGAGAACCTTGAGGAAGAGAACATCGAGAAAGAGAACCTTGAGGAAGAGAACCTTGAGGAAGAAAACCTTGAGGAAGAGAACATCGAGAAAGAGAACCTTGAGAAAGAGAACCTTGAGAAAGAGAAAAACATGAGAAGGAGAACCTTGAGAAAGAGAACCTTGAGGAAAAGAATCTTGTGAAAGACATCCTTAAGAAAGAGAACCTTATTGAAGAAAACCTTAAAGAGAACCTCGAGGAAGAGAACCTTGAGTGCCTGAAGCGTGTCTGGTGCAGTACTACACCTGGACTGGAAACTCACCTGCCTCCTACCTGCTCCCTCCCTCCTCTCTCTCTCCCTCCCTCCCTCCCTCCCTCCCTCCCTCCCTCCCTCCCCCTTCCCTCCCTCCTTCTCTCCCTCCCTCCCTCCCTCCCTCCCTCTCTCCCTCCCTCCCTCCTCCCTCCCTCCCTCCCTCCCTCCCTCCTTCCCTCCTCCTCTCTCTCCCTCTCTCCCTCCCTCCCTCCCTCCCTCCTTCCCTCCCTCCCTCTCTTCAGCGTTTTTCCTGCCGTCTCTCCCTTATTTTCCATCCATCTCTCCCCATCAGCCCCCTACCTTACCTCAATTACCTAGTTACTCCCCTCCTTTCCTCCCCAATCTCCCTATCTGCTCCCCCCTCCCCTCCTTGCTCACCTGTTCCCCCCTCCCCCTACTCCTCCTACTCCCCCCTCCACGTGCACGATCAATAGCCACTACGCTTGCTTGCTTCCCATCAAGCTTCCAGTATTTCACCCAAGCGAGACAAGGACACTCACACACTCTCAAATCATCTTTGTATATGGCCATGTTTTTTCTTTCAAAATATCTCTATACATGGCCAGGTTTTTCTTTCAAAATATCTCTATATATGGCCAGGTTTTTCTTTCAAAATATCTCTATATGTGGCCAGGTTTTTCTTTCAAAATATCTCTATATATGGCCAGGCTTTTCTTTCAAAATATCTCTATATATGGCCAGGTTTTTTCTTTCGAAATATCTCTATATATGGCCAGGTTTTTCTTTCAAAATATCTATATATGGCCAGGTTTTTCTTTCAAAATATCTATATATGGCCAGGTTTTTCTTTCAAAATGTCTCTATATATGGCCAGGTTTTTTCTTTCAAAATATCTCTATATATGGCCAGGTTTTTCTTTCAAAATATCTCTATACATGGACAGGTTTTTCTTTCAAAATATCTCTATATATAGCCAGGTTTTTCTTTGAAATTATGTCGGTATATGGCCAGGTTTTTCACTCAAAATATCTCTATATGCCCAGGTTTTTCTTTCAAATAAATGAAAAATCTGAACCAGAAAAAAGGAACACGTCAATTTAAACATCAGTAATATATTAAACGAAGACTAAACAGATTAATCATATTAAACAATAGATTAAGTGCAGTAAACAATAGATTAATGGCATTAAACAATAGATTAATGGCATTAAATAATAGATTAATGGCATTAACAAATGTTTATATGGCAGTTAAAAATAGATTAATGGCATTAAACAATAGATTAATGGCATTAAACATGGACTAATGCATTAAAAATAGATTAATGCCATTTTTAACAATAGATTAATGGCATTTAAACAATAGATTAATGGCGGTTTAAACAATGTTAAATGGCATTAAACAATAGATAAATGGCATTAAACAATAGATTAATGCATTTAAACATAGATTAATGGCATTAAACAATAGATTAATGGCTTTAAACAATAGATTAATGGCATTAAACAATAGATTAATGGCATTAAACAATAGATTAATGGCATTAAACAATAGACTAATAGCATTAAACAATAGATTAATGGCATTAAACAATAGATTAATGGCATTAAACAATAGATTAATGGCATTAAACAATAGACTAATGGTATTAAACAACAGCTGTGTTTTTTAAGTTCTCATTGTCATATTTGTGAGGGAAGATCTAAGCCCGAAGGAATCGCAGAGCACCTGAGGAATGGTGGGATAATCAGGTTTGATCCAAGGAATTTAGGATTACTCGTTTTCCTTAAATCGTGAGCCTTTACCAGATCAAGTCTCCCCCCCATTGCATGGGTTGTTATGGAGACGCATGTATTCGTATCCTAACGAGAATGACTGATACATAACAAGATACAGCTAAGCTCTCTGGATTTCTACATTGTAAGGTTTTTACACATGATGTTAAAATAGATAAGATTTCGTTCGGATTTTTAACCCCGGAGGGTTAGCCACCCAGGAAACCCAGAAAGTCAGTGCGTCATCGAGGACTGTTAACTTTTCCATTGGGTCTTAATCTTGTCCCCCAGATGCGAGCCCACACCAGTCGTCTAACACCCAGACCTATTTGCTGTAGGTGACAGTGAAACAGTGTAAGGAAACGTGTCGAATGTTCCACCCGCCGGGAATCGAACCCGGCCTCCGTGAGTGAAGCGGAGTTTTTAGCCCCCAGGCGCTTATATGTGTTCGATATGTGTAGTGTATGTGTAGTGTATTTGTTGTATATGTGTTGTGTATGTGTTGTGTATGTTTTGTGTATGTGTTGTATATGTTGATTGTTTTAACCTCCGTTATAAGGAGTATGTTCTTGACTGGTTGTGTACTGTCGTAATGACCCTTGTTCAGTCGATGGGGTTTAAATGTAATAATTATTATTTTTATTGAAGAGTAGAAGGGTACATTACGCAATACCGTTACTGGAACAATACACAGATAACCTGCACGTAGGAGACTGAAGCTTATAACGACGTTTCGGTCCGACTTGTACCATTAACTAGTCATACCGAGAAGCTCTTCTCAGTGTGATTAGTTAATGGTTCAAATCGGACAGAAACATCGTCCTGAGTTTGTCTCCTAAGTGCGGGTTATTTATCTATTATTTTTATTTACTGAGAGTAAATTGATGCTCGGGAGTTGGCTACACCAGGTACTCGCGGTAGGTATTCTTGTCTGCGTCCCTGATGTGTCATTAAGACTCTCAGGTAGAGTACTGTAGCTCGCTCATTGTTACTTGATAGGGATTATCACCTGGTGCGGATCATAATCACATGATGATGCTCTCAATGACTCAGAGCATTTTAAAAACTGTGCCACAGCTTACATCGTCATGTTCGTGTCTCAGGGTCACACTGTCTGTGATAGAGTACTTGTCTCTCTTCACCACGGCCTGCCGCTGCCGAGACCACATGTCTAGCGCCATTCAGTAACTATAATCTAACCCCTCTTCCTCTGTTATTGTTTATGAGAAAGCTATAGGGGAGGATGTGCTTGTAAGATAGGCATCAATGTTCTTAGATCTTTGGCACTACAAGAGAGGCAGTAAGTTTGACCGGTTCATGGTGCAGTACCAATAATGATACCCTGGTGTTGCAAATGTGTTATTCACTAGCAGTAGGAGACTTCGTAGTGGCAGTCATATAGCAGTCTCGGAGGGAATGTTCTGCCGCGTTTTCAAAAAAATTTTTCTTGATTGGGTAGCCGAGATGCAGCTGACTTATATGTCTAAGCTGATGTCTGGTAAGGTCCTTTTTGCAAGGAGGGAGATGTCACTGTGTAGCCATTTCATACAGCTTATTTAAATGTGTGAGTTGGGCCATTTGTTTAAACCTGTAGTAAGCGGATTGGCATGGGTACACTTATATATTTATCTGTGAGTAGTGTATAGGCAGCTTCATCTGCAGCATTGTTTCCTTAAATACCATCATGGCTTAGTATTCAGTTTTATGGTTTTACTTTCAAGTGCGATTATGGCCTGTAAAATGATCACGATGGATGTGATGAATCTTATGTTATCCTGAGGTTTGGTGCGTTACAAGGACTGGAGAGCAGCTATGGAATCCGCATGAAGAACAGTGTACTGCAGATTCTGTTATAAAGCGTAAGTTGGTGCTTGCTGGACTGCCAATAACTCAGCTGGTAGTTGAGCAATTATCCGGGAGACTCCATCTCCTGGGTTGTCCATCATAATGGACTCCAGCTACTGCACGCTTGGTCTCTGTCTCCACTGAGCCATCACTGGACTACACTGCACTGTTAGCACCTTATCCTCGGGTTATGCTTGATTCCGCGTGGCATAAATATTTGTTTACTGGTGGAACCTGGAGTTTACCTGGAGAGGGTATCGGGGGTCAACGCCCCCGCGGCTCGGTCTGAGACCAGGCCTCATGGTAGATAAGGGTCTGATCAACCAAGCTGTTACTGCTGACCGCACACAAACTGACGTACGAGCCACAGCCCGGTTGGTCAGGTACTGACTTTAGGTGCCTGTCCAGTGCCTTCTTAAAGACAGCCAGGGGTCTGTTGGTAATTCGCCTTATGTATGCTGAGAGGCAATTGAGCAGTCTTGGGCCCAGGACACTTATTGTACTCGTGGCGCCCCTGCTTTTCATCGGGGGAATGTTGCATCTCCTGCTGATTCTTTTGCTTTCACAGGGAGTGATTTTCGTGTGCAGGTTTGGTACCAATCCCTCAAGGACCTTTCAAGTGTATATTATCATGTATCTCTCTCGCCTGCGTTCCAGGGAATACAGATCAAGGACCTTCAACCGTTCCCAGTAATTTATGTGCCTTATCGTACTTATGTGTGCTGTGAAAGTTCTTTTTACGCTCTCCAGGTCTGCAATGTCGCCAGCCTTGAAGGGGGCCGTTAGTGTACAGCAGTACTCCAGCCTAGAGAGAACAAGCGATTTGAAGAGTGTCATCCTGGGCTTGGTGTCCCTAGTTTTGAAGGTTCTCATTATCCATCCTATCATTTTCCTAGCCGATGAGATAGACACATTGTTGTGGTCTTTGAAGGCGAGATCCTCTGACATTATCACTCCCAGGTCCTTCACATTTCTTTTTCGCTCTATTGTATGGTTAGAATTTGTCATATACCCTGATGCATTTCCTCAAGTTTTCCATATCTGAGTAGTTGACATTTTCTACTGGTTCTGATTGTCATGGCAGGTCATTTCTTTTTTTTTTCCAGCAGTTTAGGCGTATGTAGCAGTTATTCGTTGCATAAACCATGGTTCTCGGCCAAATGTTATTAGTGGAGAGCACACGTCGGACTGAAAGCCGAGATTTTTCATTGTCAGTGCCTATCCATGGAGGATTTGGGCAACTATACAAGCCTTCATGCTTTCATCTCTGCTCCTGAGAGCAGGGAGTTGAACTTATAACTTGAGCTAGATTGGTTTAATTCACTTGGGTGCTCCAAGCCTCTATGTATTGTTTGATTTTGTATTGAGTGCAGCATAGCACATATACACAAAAGTTCCCGAAGGGAGAGTCTTGAAAGTGGAGACAGGCGAAGAATAGCACTGGAAAAGAACCTCGTCAGGTGACTGAGTGTAAACGTCTGTCAACGTGAAGTGAAACGGTGGGCGCAGATGCGGCAATGGCGGGAGAGGTCATCTGTGTGACCTGACATGGCGGAGCGAGTTAGGACACGTCTTATCAGGCCAGTGCCTACCAACTGTCTGACCGTGACTTTGTAGTATCATTCTGAAGTGATATGGGCTGTATTTTGGCACGAAACAGCGCTCAGAGGATCAAGTACAGTCTTATACTACACTAGTCTTCGGGAAGCGAGATGACCATTAACAGTGCTGGATCAGCGTGTTTCTAATATAATTAGTGGTCGTGACCTTATGAAACGTGAGGCTACAACGCCAATATTTATTTAGGAGGTGGAGCTGCGGCGCCATGGTGGCAGCAATGTTTGTTTGTGCCAGTTAAGTTTCCAGTTTTTCCAGGAGGATGCGGAATTCTCAGCGAGTGTTGCTCTTTGCACCAATACTTAAAGAATATTGTGCTTTGAAGGTTGAGTTACAGCAGCTGGTCCTCTTGGAGGTTGTTACAGCTGGTGCTCTGAAGGTTATATTACAGCTGATTAGCAGACGGAGGATCAAGCCTCCACCACTTCTTGCGCTTAACCCAAACGGGTTAAGCGCTTCACATAAAAGTAAGAAAGTCTTGGGAACAAACTCCAGGTAAACTGTAAGGTTCTGCTGAAGTTATCAGCCCAGTGTTTGATTCTATCTAAGGAATACTTGTTTATAATCCCTCAGAGTGGGGGGGAGGGGAGTTGCATCGAGACTGGTGAAAGACTCTTGATTCACCGAACTGGAGCTGCCTCAACCTTGAAATGTGCCTGATTACCTCCCATTCCCAGGATTCGACGGGTTTAGCGCTTCCCCGTGGATTTAATAAAAAAGTTAATGTATCTCGGTCGCTGAGCAGTGTGAGAAAGACTGCGCTGCTAAGGTAAGATACTGAGTCTTACTCTGTCGAAACTAAATGATTAGAATCTAAACGAGGCATTTATGCCATCCTCATTGAGTGTGTGCTAGTGACTCCAGATCCATGTTCCATAGCACGGGATAGGTTGCATACATGAGGCGAGGCAGTCTATCAGCTTGAATCGGGAGATTTCAGTAAGGGATGATGAGGATGCCAGCCTGAGCTGGGAGACTGCAGTGGGGAGGACGATGCCGAGGATGTCACCTTGAGCTGAGAGATTACAGTGGGGGATGATGAGGATGTCAGTCATTATTCTATGTATTTTGCATGCCTGGCGTATAGTGTTGTATACATTTGAGTTCTCACTTGACGTATCTCCTGGAAGATGTAAAGGGAAGGGGGAAAGTGAGAGTGTCCTGGGACGTAGGTAGTGGGAGGAAGAGGGAGGGTCTGGATTCTGGAGGAGAGATGGGGAGTGTGGCTGGCCGCTTTTTTTTTTTTTTTTTTTTTTTTAGTTTTAGGAAAATTGGCTACATCCGCATTGTGTTGCTACCCAGTTTTATGTGAGAGTTACGTAGTATATGACTCACGAAATCGTAATGACACGATTGCAAACAAACCATAGCTTCTGGCAGCGCTGTATGACCCTTAAGGGTTTAACGCTTAGTTATGATACTATTACGAACCATACCACGGGCGGGATAGACCGCATCAGAAGTTCAAACTCCAACCATCGCGTAAGCCACTGGACCAGCTAGCCACAATAAGATTCGTCCAACTAGGTATATTTCTACACCATAGGAAGGTTAGCAGAGGCACCACTGTGACCACAAATGAGATTCGTCTGTGAAAACTTGCATTTGTGGTCACAGTGGTGCCTATACTAACCTTCCTATGGTGTAGAAATATACCTAGTTGGACGAATCTTATTGTGGCTAGCTGGTCCAGTGGCTAACGTGACGGTCTGGAGTTTTGAGACTCTCTGATCGCGGGTTCTATCCCCGCCCGTGGTATGGTTCGTAATAGTATCATAACTAAGCGTTAAACCCTTAAGGGTCATACAGCGCTGCCAGCAGCTACTAGATGTTCAAATGTTGCATTCCAGCGATGTATAACACTGGAGTCCGGAGGCTCGACCGAGGTCCATCACTTTAATTCCCTGGTAATATCTCACGTTACCTCGTGAGTTATCTTAAGTGATTCCCAACGTCACTTTTTAATGTTGCTTCTAATGAATGAATACTTTTTTCTTCCATGTTTGAAGATCGGCTAAGGCGGTTTGGGTTACATAAGCCTATAAGAAATTATTCGTTCACATATAAACAACCATAAATGAAGGGCCACTACGCTTTCAACAGCTTGGTGGCTGAATAACTCCAGGAAACGTTCATTTCTGCACGCATATAACTTGAGGTACATAAATGAATGCCCCTAACATAAATTAACTTAATTAAAAAGACAGTGACTGAAATAGGAAAAGTGAAAAATTGAATGCTGGTAAAACGTCGAAAATATTGACGTTTAAAAAAATGAGAGTGGAGTTGTGTGGGGAGGAAGTCGTTTACTTGGAGCCTGGCAGACAGGGAGTGCTTGCTTGCATGCCTGTCGGAAGTTAACCATGGAGAGGGTATCTTCATGGTGCTGGTGAGAGAGGCAGGGTGGTGGGAAGATAACCATGGGGAGGGTATCAACATGGTGCTGGTGAGAGAGGCAGGGTGGTGGGAAGATAACCATGGGGAGGGTATCAACAGGTGCTGGTGAGAGAGCAGGTGGGTGGGAGATAACAGGGGAGGGTCACATGGTGCTGGGAGAGAAGGCAGGGGGGTGGGAGATAACAGGGCAGGGTGGTGAAGTCAAGTGGGAGAGGCAAAGGTGGTGGGATGAGAAGGGCAGGGTATCAACATGGGTAAATGGGGCAGGGTAGTGAGAAGATACATGGGGAGGGTCTCAGGTGTGGGTGAAGAAGGCAGGGGGGGAAGATAACCATGGGTGAGGGTATCAACATGGTGCTGGTGAGAAGCAAGGGTGGTGGAAGATAACCATGGGAGGTATCAACATAGGTGCTGGTGAAGAGGCAGGTGTGGTGGAAGAACTAACATGGGGAGGGTATCATCATAGTCCTGGTGAGAGAAGCAAGGTTCGTTCCAGATAACCTATGGTAGGTACTCAACTTGTCTGCGTAAGATGGCAGGGGGTGGGAGTTAACCCATGGGGGGCTACTCAACATGGTGTGGTGAGAGAGGCAGGTGGTTGATATAACCATGGGGAGGGATATCATCATATGCTGGTGACAGGCAAGGTGGGAAGTTAACCATGGGAGGGTATCCAACATGGGGTGTTGAGAGGAGTAGTGGTGTGAATAACCTGAGGGGAGGTATCATCATAGTGCTGGTGAGAGGGGCACAGGTGGTGGGAAGATAACCATGGGGAGGGTATCATCATAGTGCTGTAAAGAGGCAAGGGTTTGGAATAATGCCACGGGGAGGGACAAATGACTGAGTTAGATAGCGTGGTGGGAGAGAACCATGGGGGGTAATCATGAAGGAATGGGTGAGGGGCAAGGTGGTGGGAAGATAACATGAGTTTAGATACCACAAGACGAACAACGATGTCCCACCGTCTGGTATCAGTTTAGTTTTCTCGTAGAACTTGGGGCACTGTAGTGTGTGTGGCTGTGCTTCGATAGGTAGCTTTCGTTCCCTCGTTTCTCTTCTCTGTCTTTCTCTCTTCGTTTCTTTCCCTGTGTCATATTCATCACATCAGGGCTGGGTTATCCTCTCGTTCCTCCGTGTGTTTGTGTCCCATTCACAGACAGTTTCCCTATTCTAGCGCATTACAGCAGAATTCCTCGTCAGATCATTAACAGGATAGGTTTCTGTCATTTTCACACGGATGGTGTTCATGTTAAGGTACATAATCTGTCAGCTGTGGTGGTGTAGACTGTTCAGCAGGGGCGGAGGATGCAATTCATACACTTGCTTAGTTGTCAGTAGCTATTGATGTATAGGTTGTTGTGTAAAAAGAGCTGGGTTTACTATTACATGATGGCCTATCACTGCACAGAGCAATAGAACTATGAAGATATTATATGTTCGTGGGTGGATGGGAAAGGGGTGCGTTAATTGGAAGGATGGGTATGTGGAATGGATGGGTTAAGTGTTTAGGGTTTGTGAGGATAAAAGGTTGGGATGCGATGGTCCCCTCGTTACTATGCTCCAGGGTTAGTCCTATGTGTGTTTGTGTGTGGTGTCTTCACTATTTGTACTCCTATTTGTGGTTGCGGGTCGAGTCCTGTCTCCTGGCCCCGCCTCTTACACCGGTTGTACTAGGCTTTAATCCCGTCCATGAGCTTATCAAACCTCGTCTAGAATGTGTTATGTCTCCTCCTCCATACGTCATTTCTAGGCTATCATGCTTCAACTCTATGGTGTGTTATTGATTGTTGAGGAGTGTGTTGTGTGTGGTGTGTGAGGTTTGCGCGAGTGTGGTTTGCGTTGTGTGTTTGTTTGTTGTTGTTTGTTGTGTAGTTTACCATTTGTGCTAGGCACATGTCGATAGACATCTGTTGTGGTGTGTGTTGTTCTTGTGTGTGGTCTGGTGTGTTGTGCTGTGGCTGTTGTTGTGTGTGTGTGTTGTTGCATTTGTCTAGCACATGTCGATTAGATCACTGTTGTGTGGTTGGTGGGTGTGTGTGTGTGTTGTTAGTTAGTTACATTTGCTCTTAGGCCCCATCGTCCGTAGACACTAGGCTCACTGTGTGTCGTGTAAGTGTGTTGGTTGTGTCCGTGTTGTTTTACCAGTTGTCCTAGGCACAACGATTAGACACTAGGCTTTTCTAATTTCTTGTGTTTGTGTTATGTGTTGCATGTGGCTTGTGTTGTGTGTGTTGTGGATCTGTGTGTGTCGTTGTGTGTGTTGTGTGTGTGTAGTTAGTTACCATTTTGTGTGTGTGCTACTTAGTTAGTTCCATTGGTCTTAGGCACTAGTCGATTACGCACTCAGGCCTGCTATGTGTGTTGTGTGTGTGTGTGTGTGTTTAGTTACCATTTGTCCTAAGGCACATGTCGATTAGACACTAGCCTCTTGTATTTGATGTGTGTGTGTGTTGTATGTTGTGTGTGTGTGTGTGTATGTGTCGTGTGGTGTGTGTGTGTGTGTGTTGGTGTGTGTGTGTGGTGTGTGTGGTGTGTTAGTTAGTTACCATTTTGTGTGTGTGTGTGTGTGTGTGTGTGCGTGTCCGAGCGTGTGTGTGTGTGTGCGAGCGTGTGTGTGTGTGTGTGTTAGTTAGTTACCATTTTGTGTGTGTGTGTGTGCGTGTCCGAGCGTGTGTGTGTGTGTGTGTGTGAGCGTGTGTGTGTGTGTGTGTGTGTGTGTGTGTGTGTGTGTGTGTGTGTGTGTGTGTGTGTGTGTGTGTGTGTGTGTGTGTGTGTGTGTGTGTGCGAGCGTAGTGTTTAGTTGTGTGTGTGTGTGTGTGTGTGTGTGTGTGTGTGTACGAGCGTATGTGTGTGTGTGTGTGTGTGTGTGTGTGTGTGGTGTGTGTGTGTGTGTGTGTGTGTGTGACAGTAGTACACGCAAGTATATAAATGTCTTCATGCGTCATGCGGGATCCTCGCAGTGGTTTGAATGTCTCCCACCAGTGTCTGGGTGACCACATGTTGCAGGGTGTCGTCTTGCACAAGAAGCAGCTGCACTTACAATGATTTCACTCTGCACGAGACGCTTAGTAATAAGAGTGGCGGGAACAGAATTTCAGCACCGAGTGGGTCTATTACACCGGTTGTTCTTTTTTTTTTTTTTTTTTTTTTGCAGGTGTTAGTTACCGACTGTGATAGGCCCAAGTCGATAGACACTTTGCCTGTTTTGGGTGTGTGTTAGTTACCATTTTGTCCTAGGCACATGTCGATTAGACACTAGGCCTGTTGTATGTGTGTGTGTGTGTGTGTGTGTGTGTGTGTGTGTGTGTGTGTGTGTGTGTGTGTGTGTGTATGTGTGTACTCACCTATTTGTGGTTGCAGGGGTCGAGCCTTAGCTCCTGGCCCCGCCTCTTCACCGGTTGCTACTGGGCCCTCTCTCTCCCCGCTCAATGAGCTTTATCAAACCTCGTCTTAAAACTGTGTATGGTTCCTGCCTCCACTACGTCATTTTCTAGGCTATTCCAATGCCTTACAACTCTATGACTGAAGAAATACTTCCTAATATCTCTCTGACTCATTTGTGTCTTCAACTTCCAATTGTGGCCTCTTGTTTCTGTGTCCCCTCCCTGGAACATCCTGTCTTTGTCCACCTTGTGTGTGTGTGTGTGTGTGTACTCACCTAATTGTACTCACCTAATTGTGGTTGCAGGGGTCGAGACTCAGTCCTGGCCCCGCCTCTTCACTGATCGCTACTGGATCCTCTCTCTCTCTGCTTCCTGAGCTTTGTCATACCTCTTCTTAAAACTATGTATGGTTCCTGCCTCCACTACTTCACTTGCTAGGCTATTCCACTTCCTGACAACTCTATGACTGAAGAAATACTTCCTAACGTCCCTGTGACTCGTCTGAGTCTTCAACTTCCAGTTGTGACCCCTTGTCCCTGTGTCCCCTCTCTGGAACATCCTATCTCTGTCCACCTTGTCTATTCCCCGCAGTATCTTGTATGTCGTTATCATGTCTCTCCCTGACCCTTCTGTCCTCCAGTGTCGTCAGTCCGATTTCCCTTAACCTTTCCTCGTACGACATTCCCTTGAGCTCTGGGACTAGCCTTGTTGCAAACCTTTGTACTTTCTCTAACTTCTTGACGTTCTTGACCAGGTATGGGTTCCAGACTGGTGCTGCATACTCCAGTATGGGCCTAACATACACAGTGTACAGTGTCTTGAACGATTCCTTATTAAGGTATCGGAACGCTATTCTCAGGTTTGCCAGGCGCCCGTATGCTGCAACAGTTATTTGGTTGATGTGTGCCTCCGGTGATGTGCTCGGTGTTATGGTCACCCCAAGGTCTTTCTCCCTGAGTGAGGTCTGTAGTCTTTGTCTACCTAGCCTATACTCTGTCTGCGGTCTTCTTTGCCCCTCCCCAATCTTCATGACTTTGCATTTGGCTGGATTGAATTCGAGAAGGGACACTTCAGAGTCTATTCCTTCCATCATGTCGTTCACATATATCAAAAATAGCATTGGTCCTAGAACTGACCCCTGTGGGACCCCGCTCGTAACAGGCGCCCACTGTGATACCTCTTCACGTACCATGACTCGTTGCTGCCTCCCTGTCAGGTATTCCCTTATCCATTGCAGTGCCCTCCCTTTTACATGCGCCTGATCCTCCAGTTTCTGCACTAATCTCTTGTGGGGAACTGTGTCAAAGGCCTTCCTGCAGTCTAGGAAAACGCAATCTACCCACCCCTCTCTCTCGTGTCTTACTTCTGTTACCTTGTCATAAAACTCCAGGAGGTTTGTGATACAAGATTTGCCTTCCATGAACCCATGCTGGTTTTCATTTATAATCTTGTTCCCTTCCAGGTGTTCGACCACTCTCCTCTTGATAATCTTCTCCATGACTTTGCACACAATACATGTCAGAGACACAGGTCTGTAGTTTAGTGCCTCGTTTCTGTTTCCTTTCTTAAATATGGGGACTACATTAGCTGTCTTCCATTTCTCAGGTAGTTGCCCAGTTTCAAGGGATGTGTTGAAGATTGTGGTTAGAGGCACACACAGCATCTCTGCTCCTTCTCTAAGGACCCATGGGGAGATGCTGTCCGGTCCCATCGCCTTTGAGGTGTCAAGGTCACTTAAGAGCTTCTTCACCTCATCCTCAGTTGTTTGTATGTCATCCAACACTTGTTGGTATATTCCCTCTTGATGTTCCCTTCTGTGCTGTCTTCCCACAGCCCTTCCTGTCTCTACTGTAAAAACTTCCTTAAATCTCCTGTTCAGCTCCTCACATACCTCTGATCGTTTCTTGTGAGTTCTCCACCTTCCGTCCTTAATCTGATCACCTGGTCTTTGACTGTTGTCTTCCTCCTGATGTGGCTATACAACAGTTTCGGATCAGTCTTGATTCTCGATGCTATGTCATTTTCATACTGTCGCTGGGCCTCCCTCCTTACCTGTGCATACTCATTCCTGGCTCTGCGACTGGTCTCCCTATTTTCGTGTGTTCTCTGCCTTCTGTACTTTTTCCATTCTCTATTGCACTTTGTTTTTACCTCCTTACACCGTGTGTGTGTGTGTGTGTGTGTGTGTGTGTGTGTGTGTGTGTGTGTGTGTGTGTGTGTGTGTGTGTGTGTGTGTGTGTGTGTGGGTGTGTGTGTGTGGGTGTGTGTGTGTGGGTGTGTGTACTCACCTAATTGTGGTTATAGGTGTCGATTCATAGCTCCTGGCCCCGCCTCTTCACTGATCGCTAATTGGTCCTCTCTATCCCTGCTCCATGAGCTTTATCATATCTAATCTTAAAACTGTGTGAGTACTCATCTAATTGTGGTTGCAGAGGTCGAGACTCAGCTCCTGGCCCCGCCTCTTCACTGATCGCTACTAGGTCCTCTCTCTCTCTCTGCTCCCTGAGCTTTGTCATACCTCGTCCTAAAGCTATGTATGGTTCCTGCCTCCACTACGTCACTTGCTAGACTATTCAACTTTCCTGACGACTCTATGACTGAAGAAATACTTCCTAACATCCCTGTGACTCGTCTGAGTCTTCAGCTTCCAATTGTGACCCCTTGTTTCTGTGTCCCATCTCTGGAACATTCTGTCTCTTTCCACCTTATCTATTCCACGCAGTATCTTTTAAGTCGTTATCATGTCTTCCCTGACTCTTCTGTCCTCTAGTGTCATCAGTCCGATTTCCCTCGACCTTTCATCGTAGGACATTCCCCTGAGCTCTAGAATTAGCCTTGTTGCAAACCTTTGTACTTTCTCTAACTTCTTGACGTGCTTGACCAGGTGTGGGTTCCAAACTGGTGCTGCATACACCAGTATGGGCCTAGCGTACACAGTGTACAATGTCTTGAACGATTCCTTATTAAGGTATCGGAACGTTAGTCTCATGTTTGCCAGGCGCCCATATGCTGCAACAGTTATCTGGTTAATGTGTGCCTCCGGAGACGTGCTCGGTGTTATGGTCACCCCAAGATCTTTCTCCTTGAGTGAGGTTTGTAGTCTTTGTCCATCTAGCCTATACTCTGTCTGCGGTTTTCTTTGCCCTTCCCCAATCCTCATGACTTTGCATTTGGCGGAGTTGAATTCGAGAAGCCAGTTCCTGGACCACGTGTCCAGTCTGTCCAGGTCTCTTTGCAGTCCTGCCTGATCCTCATCCGATTTAATTCTTCTCATCAACTTTACATTATCTGCGAATAGGGACACTTCAGAGTCTATCCCTTCCATCATGTCATTCACATATATAAAAAATATCACTGGTCCTAAAACTGACCCCTGTGGGACCCCGCTCGTCACAGGCGCCCACTGTGATACCTCTTCACATACCATGACTCGTTGTTGCCTCCCTGTCAGGTATTCTCTGATCCATTGCAGTGCCTTCCCTGTTATATGCGCCTGATCCTCCAGCTTCTGCGCTAATCTCTTGTGAGGAACTGTATCGTAGGCCTTCCTGCAGTCCAGGAAAATGCAATCCACCCACCCTTCTCTCTCGTATCTTACTTCTGTTACCTTGTCATAAAACTCCAGAAGGTTTAAGACACAGGATTTGCCTTCCATGAATCCATGCTGGTTGTCATTTATAATCTTGTCGTGTTCCAGGTGCTCCACCACTCTCCTGATAATCTTCTCCATGACTTTGCATACTATACACTTCAAAGACACTGGTCTGTAGTTTAGTGCCTCGTTTCTGTCTCCTTTCTTAAAAATGGGGACTACATTTGCCGTCTTCCATATCTCAGGTAGTTGACCAGTTTCAAGGGATGTATTGAAGATTGTGGTTAGGGGCATGCACAGCGTCTCTGCTCCTTCTCTAAGGACCCACGGAGAGATGTCCGGTCCCATCGCCTTTGAGGCTATCAAGATCACTTAGCAGCTTCTGTACCTCCTCCTCAGTTGTTCGTATGTCATCCAACACTTGTTGGTATATTCCCTGTTGATGTTCCCCTCTGTGCTGTCTTCCCAGAGTCCTTCCTGTCTCTACTGTAAAAACTTCATTAAATCTCCTGTTTAGCTCCTCACATACCTCCTGATCGTTTCTTGTCAGTTCCCCACCTTCTGTCCTCAGCCTGATCACTTGGTCTTTGACTGTTGTCTTTCTCCTGATATGGCTATACAACAGTTTTGGTTCATACTTAACTTTCGATGCTATGTTATTTTCATACTGCCTCCTTACATTTTGTTGTTACGTATTCCATTATTTCGTTTACTGACTTTCCTACCAGCTCTGTGTGTGCATGTGTGTGTGTGTGTGTGTGTGTGTGTGTGTTGTGTGTGTGTGTGTGGTGTGTGTGTGTGTACTCACCTAGTTGAGGTTGCAGGGGTCGAGTCCAAGCTCCTGGCCCCGGGGAGCCAGGAGTGTGTGTGTGTGTGTGTGTGTACCAAAAAAAAGGAATTACCTTCGTCCTACAATATTCATTAGTTTTGCAAGGGGTCGCTTTCCCTTCGTGCTGACATTCAGGAATTTACATTCATGTTGTGTCTCGGGATTTACCAGGATTAGTTACCGCTTCAAATTTTGGATGAATTAACCATCAAGAATTCCTTTTTAACTGGAAACTTTCATGCATTTATAAACAATAACTCTCTCTCTCTCTCTCTCTTAAAATAAGAATGGAGTTTTAAAGAGTTGAGAGGCACGAATATTAGAACATTCAATAACTACATTATACAGTAGAAAAACAGGGGCCGGTTGACCCAGGTAATAACAGCAGTGATTCACAACCTCCCACTGAACAGCAGCAGGACTTGGCAATATACATTCTAGAAAAGCAGCACAATTATGTACCTCTGTAATCTTTTGACTACCGCCCACAGGATGGGTATGGGGTGCACAATAAACATATTAAACTAACTAACTAAGACAACAAGCAGGACTAAACCAAAGGTACTGGTTGTAGGAGGTTTCAATCACAAGGAAAACTCTGGAGCCACTGGGAAGAGAGGGGGAGGGGTATGGTCGTAAGCATGGAAAATAAGAGACGAAGACAATATGGAAAATTTCATCACCAATCGTGTGAAAGAAACCACAAGAATAAGGGAAGGGACGGACCAGATCGGCTTGATCCGGTTTTCATCTTGGGTGAATCTGACAAAGGAGATATAGAATAGGGATTACCACTAGAGGCCGGTGACCACACAGTGGTGGTAGTCGAAAGGAGAGGTACAAGTAATAACATAGATTACAGAAGCAGAGACTACGCAAGGATAATAGATTTTCGAAATAGACTCCACTGGAACAGGAAATTGAATAGTCAGACAACTCGTGCATTGGAGGGCCTCGTCAGAGGGTGCCTGGGGGCAACAGAAAGATTCGTACCATCAGGAGGTGTGGCAAGAAAAAATAGAGAGAGAGAGAGAAGAGAGAGAGCGAAAGAGAGAGAGAGAGAGAGAGAGAGAGAGAGAGAGAGAGAGAGAGAGAGAGAGAGAGAGAGAGAGAGAGAGAGAGAGAGAGAGAGAGAGAGAGAGAGAACCATGTTTACTCAAAGCTGCAGAGAAGCCAAAGTGCAAAAAAAAAAAAATGGAAAATATAAGGGACACAGAGGATGGCAGAGAATAAGGTAAGCAACGATAAGAAGGATGCAGTGTCATTTTGAGAATAACATTACATCGAACATAAGAACATAAGAAAGGAGGAACACTGCAGGAGGCCTGTTGGCCCATACTAGACAGGTCCTTTACAATTCATCCCAATAACAAAACATTTGCCCAACCCAATTTTCAATGCCACCCAAGAAATAAGCTCTGATGTGAAAGTCCCACTCAAATCCAACCCCTCCCACTCATGTACTTATCCAACCTAAATTTGAAACTACTCAAAGTCCCAGCCTCAATAACCCAACTAGGTAGACTGTTCCACTCATCAACTACCCTATTTCCAAACCAATACTTTCCTATGTCCTTTCTAAATCTAAACTTATCTAATTTAAATCCATTACTGCGGGTTCTCTCTTGGTGAGACATCCTCAAGACCTTATTAATATCCCCTTTATTAATACCTATCTTCCACTTATACACTCGATCAGGTCTCCCCTCTATCTTCGTCTAACAAGTGAATGTAACTTAAGAGTCTTCAATCTTTCTTCATAAGGAAGATTTCTAATGCTATGTATTAATTTAGTCATCCTACGCTGAATGTTTTCTAACGAATTTATGTCCATTCTGTAATATGGAGACCAGAACTGAGCTGCATAATCTAGTGAGGCCTTACTAATGATGTATAAAGCTGCAGTATGACCTCTGGACTTCTGTTGCTTACACTTCTTGATATAAATCCCAGTAATCTATTTGCCTTATTACGTACGCCTAGGCATTGCTGTCTTGGTTTAAGGTTGCTGCTCACCATAACCCCCAAGTCCTTTCCGCACTCTGTAGGCTAGATTCTAACATCATTTACTTATAAGTACTAGGTTATGGCAACTCCCAAGCTTCAGAACCTTGCATTTTATCTACATTGAACTGCATCTGCCACTTTTCTGACCAAGAATAGAGTTTGTCTAAATCCTCCTGAAGTTCCATAACATCTACGTTTGAATCAATTATCCTACCTATCTTTGTGTCATCGGCGAATTTGCTCATATCACTAGTAATTCCCTCATCAAGATCATTGATATATATTATAAACAACAACGGGCCCAAGACTGATCCTGTGGAACGCCACTTGTTACAGATCCCACTCGGATTTAACCCCATTTATGGACACTCTCTGCTTCCTGTCAGTGAGCCATGACTCGATCCACGAGAGCACTTTTCCCCCAATGCCATGAGCTGCCACTTTCTTTAACAGTCTATGGTGCGGAACTCTATCAAAAGCCTTACTAAAATCTAAGTAAATAATATCAAATTCTTTATCGTGGTCAACAGCCTCAAAAGCTTTACTGAAAAAGTTAATAAATTAGTTTGACAAGACCGGCCTCTTGTGAATCCATGCTGAGTATCTTAATCAAGCTATGCTTATCGAGATGGCTTCTTATAATCTCAGCTATAATTGACTCTAGTAATTTGCCTACAATTGAGGTCAGGCTTAGGGCGGTAATTTGACGGGAACGACTTGTCCCGTTTTAAAAATAGGAATTACATTTAGCCAATCTTCCACATATCAGACACTACACCTGTTTGAAGAGATAAATTAAAAAAAATTAGTTAATGGTTCACAGAGTTCCATTTTGCATTCCTTAAGAACCCTTGAAAAAACCTCATCAGGACCCGGCGACTTATTTTGCTTCAGGGCTGTCTATCTGCTTCACAACCATTTTACTAGTGACTGAATGTTACATAATTTATCTTCTTCTAGCCCACTATAAAAAATTAATTACTGGGAATATGTTAGTGTCTTCCTAGTAAAAACTGAGAGAAAAATAATTATTAAAAATCGAGCACATTTCATTCTCTTTGTCAGTAAGATGCCCATATTATTTTTAAGGGGACCTATCTTATCTCTAACTTTTGTTCTATAGACCTGGAAAAAACTTTTGGGTTAGTTTAGAATCCCTAGCAACTTTAAATTTCATAGTCCCTTTTAGCTTTTCTTATCCCCTTTTCAATGTCCCTCTTAATGTCAATATACTGATTCATAAGATGACCCTCACCTCTTTTGATACGCCTATAAATTCCTTTTTTAAATCCTAGTAGATATTTGAGCCTATTATTCATCCATTTTGGGTCATTTCCTATTTGATCTAATTTCTTTATATGGGATGAACGTTCTTTGAGCAGCATGTATAGTGTTCAGAAAACTGTCATATTGATAGCTCCACTTCGTTACTCCAGTCAACAATGATAAGCCCATCGTAAAACTGCTAAGCGAAAATCGGGACTGTTTTCTGAGTTTATCGCTACTATCGTACTTCCATTCAATGCTAAATGTAATTTATTTGTGGTCGCTAGCACCCAGTTCCTCTGAAAATTTTTAAATTATTAACAAGGGATTCATTGTTTTTCCATAACTAAGTCAAGCAGGTTATTCCCTTGTAGGTTCTGTCACAAACTGCTTCAAAAACAATCCTGAACTACTTCTAAGAAGTCGTATGATTCTAAATTCCCAGTCAAGAAATTCCAATCAATATGACTAAAGTTAAAGTCTCCTAGAATTACTAAAATTTCGTGCCTTGTGGCCTTAACAATTTCCTCCCATAAAAGTCTCCCCCTTGGGCCCTATCTAAGTTTGGGGGACGGTATATCCTCCTAAAATCATTTTCATGCCCCTCTGAAAATTAAACCAAACAGACCCCTGTATGTGTTACTTCAGACTTAATACCCGTTTTTATGCAACAGTTCAAGCCACCCCCACCCCCCCTTTCCCCATACTTCTATCTACTTGGACAATTTAAAAACCCTGAATATGACATTCCACAGGCATGTCCCGACTTTTGAATTAAACCACGTCTCAGTTAAGGCAAATACATCAATGTTACCTGCACAAAGCAACTAATCTCAACTCGTCCATCTTTTTCCCCTAGCACTACGGAAAATTAGCATAATAAACATTGAAAGACTCTCCTTTCTCTTTACCCTTCCTGCTCATTTCTTTTTTTTCTACTAAACCTATTACTGTCCTTAAACACCCAAAGTCCCTGCTTTTCAATATCTACCTCGTTCTGCTTATTACTAGTTCCCCTAGAACTCGTAATATTACTACACTGGGACTTCACTGTTTACCTGCCAAACCCATCCCACTAACTATTCCTAGTTTAAAGTCCTAACTGCTCCCTCCACTGCAGTTGCCAGTGCTCCCAAATCCCAGACCTAGAAAAGTGAACCCCATCCCTGGCATACATGCCCATTTCTGCCATAGAAGAGGTCCCAGTTGTCAATGAATGTTACCGCATTTCCTTACAGTATTTGTCCAGCCAGCAATTGACACCAATTGCCCTGGACAACCATTCCATTCCAACTCCTCTCCTTGGCAAAATACCACATATGACAGGGTTCCCACCCTTACTCCTAATTATTTCTATTGCTGACCTATACCTTCTAATCAGGTCTTCACTCCTACTCTGCCAACATCGTTGCCTCCAGCACTGAACAATAATAGGATTGCTCCCATTACCTCTCATGATGTCATCCAGACGGCTAACAATATCCTCCATCCCAGCCCCAGGAAAGCAAACTCTCTGTCTCCTACTCCTGTCCTTCAAGCAGAACGCCCTATCCAAAATACCTAACTTGGCTTCCCAACAACAACAATATTCTTACCTTCCTTGGTGTCGTTTTGTCGTGATGTTCCCATAGTCGACTCACATTCGTCGGGTTTGCACTGAGAATGTATTAGATGTTTCCACAACAGTTTCCACGGCAGTCTCTTTCTTCTTCATCGTTTCTACCTTTCCATTCGTCTTCTTGATCGTCAACTTCGTTCCCTGCTGTCCAGCCACTGACCAATTTCCCTTCTTGACCTGAGGACTCAAAACAGGAGGACTACTACGAATCTTCTTGTTTTCCTCGGTCAGTCGCCGAATCTCCAACTTCGCCATCCTTAATTCTTCCTTAAGCTGTTGGTAAAGTTGCTCGATGGAGGGCATATTGCTTCAATTCGTAGAGAGCGCGCAAACAGGTCTTCACAGAGCTAAGTACCAAATCATACTCGAAACTACGCGCACAACCATATAGAAGGAAAACTGCAAAAGACCAAGTAATAAGGATGAAAAAAGAAGGATTACTCACAGAAAAGAATAAATGGGCATGCGATTAATTAAGGAGAAGTTTTAGAGAGGTATTCACTGAGGAGACTTTTATAGTTACAGAAAACAGGAGTGGAAAGGCTTAAGTAAAAAAACATTGAATATAATTTACATATCAAAGAAGGAAGTAAAGAAACTCTTAAAAGAGCTGGAAACATCAATAGTCCTGAGGGTCTGACAGCGCCCCACCACACGTTAACACACTGTTAACACACTGTGTTAACGTGTGGCAAGAACTGAAGACGAGAAAACTACCGGACTGTTGGAAAACTGCAAAAGTGGCCCCAGAATATGAGCAGGGACTGACAGGAGGGATTAACTACTAAGAATACTTGACGGGGAGAGGACAGACGGCGATGGTAACGGCAGATGTTTCAGGATGGAAATGTGTAACAAGAAGGGTTCACCAAGGCTCATTTATGAACCAGCTAGACAAATACTTTGCAAACAGAGAATTAAAGTAGATACTATACAGGGGTAACGGAGGTCAGTGCATTCCTGATAGTTCAGGGGTTACGTCAAGACGAAGGTGGCTGGCAATAAGCCACCCAGGGAATGATAGTAGTTGTCCAGGTAGCAGTGATGGTTATGGGAGTCACAGCACTAGCAACACTATTATAGTATTTGCTCCAAAGCTGCTTAAGACATCCGGCTGTTCTGCGGCACATTATCTAGAAGAATTAATGATATCTAGTAAAACTGGTGGCATCTAGAAGAATTGGCAGTATCTAGAAGTAGAAGTAGTGATATCTAGAAGTAAAACTAGCGATATCTAGAAGTATAACTAGTGGTATCTAGAAGTAGTAGTAACTAGAAGTAGAAGCACTAGTACTCGCAGCTGTGTGTGTGGCAGTCGAGTAAGACGGACAGTTGTGGTGGGAACAGTAATAAGCAGTAGATGTTCTCTGAAGTACATGACTTTCATCTACTTGCATTTTCTTTTGTAGTACGTTATGAAGGGTGGGGAGAGAGCCTTCACTTACACTCTCCTTGCCTCAAGCATTTAGATAACAGTAGACAGTCCTTCAAGGTAGAGGATAGTCGTTCATAACAGATAACCTCAGAGTAGACTATAAAACTGTGTTCCGTTTCCCTTAAATATGTATTCTCATGTACATAATATTTGTGGTGTAGTCAGTAGGCTTGAAGCCTAATAACAAGCCGGTGTACATGCCACGGTCTCTTTTACTGACATTTCACAAATATTGCATTGTCACAATCAGTCTATATAAATAATTTAAATACTATGAAAACCCGGTATTAAATATGACATGAAATTTTTTGTTTACATTAAATTATATGTAAGGGGATGGAGTTTCACCCGAGAGATGAAAATATTTCTGTCTGGTGGTGAAAAGGTTACGAGAAGCCTCGGTGACATGATTGTAGTTGATAGACTTTAAACTCTATTCCCCATTAACCAAGGTGGAGTGAATGAGTGTGGATACGTCTATTAACGACGACGTTTCGCCCGGTGTACACTTTGTTAGTGTTCACAGTCAGTGAAGTGTAAAGTGTTACTTCATATTATGGAGACACAGGAACAAAACAGCTGCACACAGATGGACTTTATTTTAATGTAATCATATGTGTTACACTCTGAATTATATTAGTATAATGGTTAATGTTTTAGTTCGAATTTGAGCCAAAATGCGAAGATTTTTTTTTTTTTTTAAATATCTTGGCAGGAGTGATAAGAGTAGCTGCTGCCATGCTGGCTCACTGACACCTGATGCTATCAATGTCACCGTGAAAACTTCCTTCTCTCTCTCTCTCTCTCTCTCTCTCTCTCTCTCTCTCTCTCTCTCTCTCTCTCTCTCTCTCTCTCTCTCTCTCTCTCTCTCTCTCTCTCTCTCTCTCTTCTCACCACATTCAAGATTTTTTCTTCCACTTCTAAATTATGCTTCAATTAGTGTAGCCAAAATTAAATACCTACATTAATGATGCAAGATTAAATTGTTGAATATAAATAATAATTTTTTTTTTTAAGATAAACTCAGGTCCAGCTGTAATATATAATTTTAAACTGCTTCATAATGCAGGTGCTTACTTATGTACAATATTATTTAATCTCCCTCTCTGAAAAATGCAAAGATTAAACTGACAGATTTATTGCCTGTAAAACAGTGTAGACTTATAGCCTGTAAAATAGCGTAGATTTATAACCTGTAAAATAGCGTAAATTTATAGGCTGTAAAACACCGTAGGCGTATAGCCTGTAAAATAGTGTAGATTTATAGCCTGTAAAATAGCGTAGATTTATAGCCTGTAAAATAGCGTAGATTTATAGCCTGTAAAATAGCATGGATTTATAGCCTGTTAAATAGCATGGATTTATAGCCTGTTAAACAGCATAGATTTATAGCCTGTTAAATAGCGTTTACCTCTGAAGTAGAGCTTTCAGTCACTGATGACTAGGTCTCACTTTTAATCAAGGAAGTGAATAGGCGCTTCGTCGCTCCTGTGGGTTTAACGCTTCTCGGTGAAATAATTCGAATATAATAAAACGGAAGGATATAGGACACGGAAGGCGATAGCAAGTCAGGTACGGCCATTGATGGGAAGGTCAACTCAGCTGAGTGTAAAGAGCACAAGAGGCCAGGTGAAAGGTCACTCAGGGTCACCAGACTGCCGCTCGACTGCGGAAGATTTTATAATATATATATATATATATATATATATATTATATATATATATATATATATATATACATATATATATATATATATATATATATTATATATATATATATATATATATATATATATATATATATATATATATATATATATTAAACGTATAGAAATAAATGTGAATGTGTGTGTGTGTACTGTATTTTTCTGTCTCGCACCGAGACCCTCTTCAGAAGATTGTCAAGTAATATAAACATCAGCACACCTGTGACAAAGGTTAACTAGTCAATTGACTCCTCTTTTTTAAAGAACCTTATACATGAAGAACCTGTAATTAAAGAACCCATTGCCCGAGCACCTCATATAAAGAACACTTTGAAAACCATTCTTTAAAAAAGCTCGCTAGCGAGAAGAGAGTGCTTAGGGAACGCAATTTTAAAGTAATTTTAAGGGAAGTCTTTAAGGGATTAGATTCTCTCGGAGGAGTTAGTTAAAAGAAGTGCTTAGGAAGGAAAAGGGTTACTAAGGTAAAGAGGCTCCTTAGAGAGGAGAGGAAAAAAGAGAGAGTGTGACGTAGACCAAAGGGTTGAGACGTTAGTAAGGAAAGAAATGGAAGAAGGGAGGAGGATAATCCTGAAAGCCGAAAAAAGTGGAATCTGAAGGATTTGAAGGGAGGGGATGTTTTTATATTGAAAATATGTCATCATCAATATGCTGGCGCCCTAGTTTATATGGTAACTGTGGGAGCACCCACAGTGTGCTGATACCTTAGTTTATATGGTAACTGTAGGAGCACCCACAGTGTGCTGATACCTTAGTTTATATGGTAACTGTGGGAGCACCCACAGTGTGCTGATACCTTAGTTTATATGGTAACTGTGGGAGCACCCACAGTGTGCTGATACCTTAGTTTATATGGTAACTGTGGGAGCACCCACAGTGTGCTGATACCTTAGTTTATATGGTAACTGTGGGAGCACCCACAGTGTGCTGATACCTTAGTTTATATGGTAACTGTGGGAGCACCCACAGTGTGCTGATACCTTAGTTTATATGGTAACTGTGAGAGCACCCACAGTGTGCTGATACCTTAGTTTATATGGTAACTGTGAGAGCACCCACAGTGTGCTGATACCTTAGTTTATATGGTAACTGTGGGAGCACCCACAGTGTGCTGATACCTTAGTTTATGTGGTAACTGTGGGAGCACCCACAGTGTGCTGATACCTTAGTTTATGTGGTAACTGTGGGAGCACCCACAGTGTACTGATACCTTAGTTTATATGGTAACTGTAGGAGCACCCACAGTGTGCTGATACCTTAGTTTATATGGTAACTGTGGGAGCACCCACAGTGTGCTGATACCTTAGTTTATATGGTAACTGTGGGAGCACCCACAGTGTGCTGATACTTAGTTTATATGGTAACTGTGGGAGCACCCACAGTGTGCTGATACCTTAGTTTATATGTAACTGTGGGAGCACCCACAGTGTGCTGATACCTTAGTTTATATGGTAACTGTGGGAGCACCCACAGTGTGCTGATACCTTAGTTTATATGGTAACTGTGAGAGCACCCACAGTGTGCTGATACCTTAGTTTATATGGTAACTGTGAGAGCACCCACAGTGTGCTGATACCTTAGTTTATATGGTAACTGTGGGAGCACCCACAGTGTGCTGATACCTTAGTTTATGTGGTAACTGTGGGAGCACCCACAGTGTGCTGATACCTTAGTTTATGTGGTAACTGTGGGAGCACCCACAGTGTACTGATACCTTAGTTTATATGGTAACTGTAGGAGCACCCACAGTGTGCTGATACCTTAGTTTATATGGTAACTGTGGGAGCACCCACAGTGTGCTGATACCTTAGTTTATATGGTAACTGTGGGAGCACCCACAGTGTGCTGATACCTTAGTTTATATGGTAACTGTGGGAGCACCCACAGTGTGTTGATACCTTAGTTTATGTGGTAACTGTGGGAGCACCCACAGTGTGCTGATACCTTAGTTTATATGGTAACTATAGGAGCACCCACAGTGTGCTGATACCTTAGTTTATATGGTAACTATAGGAGCACCCACAGTGTGCTGATACCTTAGTTTATATGGTAACTATAGGAGCACCCACAGTGTACTGATACCTTAGTTTATATGGTAACTATAGGAGCACCCACAGTGTACTGATACCTTAGTTTATATGTCACTAACCAATAAATTACAACCTTCTTTTATCCAGCACAAAAGACCAAATTGATTGTTTTAAGGTAACCTTGATGCGCTGATCGCGAATTTCAACATATTTAGTCCATCGCGTCAGTTTTTTTTTTAATATTATTAGTGTTTTAGCTATTTAAGGTTGAAGAACCACGTGGTATATGCTACCTAACAATCATGGGTAATATATTATGCATAGATATTAAGTGTGGTACATGCAATATGTGTACTTACCTATTTGTCTATTTGTGGGTGCAAGGTTCGAAACACAGCTTCTAGCCTCACCTTTTTGCTGGTCGCTACTAGGTAACGTGTGTGTGTGTGTGTGTACTCACCTAGGTGAGGTTGCAGGGATCGAGTCCAAGCTCCTGGTGTGTACTCACCTATTTGTGGTTGCAGGGGTCGAGTCTTAGCTCCTGGCCCTCCTGTGTGTGTGTGTGCGTGTGTGGCGCGCGCAAAACAACCACTGTGAAAAAATATTGAAATTTCAAGCGCCTTCATAATTTCTAACATTATCAAGGATCTTGATAATATGAGAAATCACGAGAGCGCTTATTGTTTTTTTTTTTCTTGCATATTGTGATATCACCGGTTTACTCTGATCCATATATATATATATATATATATATATATATATATATATATATATATTTATATATATATATATATATATATATACATATATATATATATATATATATATATATATATATATATATTATATATATATATATATATATATATATATATATATATATATATATATATAGAGAGAGAGAGAGAGAGAGAGAGAGAGAGAGAGAGAAATTCCAAGCGCTTTCGTGACTACTCACATTATCAAGGAACTATGAAAGTAAAGCATCCAAGGAAGGTATATAAGGGGGTCTGGCCAACACCTCACTATCAGATCCCACAACGGTTAAACACCTGACGCGCGCCGGCCCAACTGGACAGGTCCTTTGCACAACCACCAACAAACTATTCTACCCAAGAAAATTTTTAAAATTATTATTTGTCCAGTGTATTATTAAATTTTTCCCAAATTCTATTAATTATAAATGGATCTAATTTATATAAACCAAAGGAAATATTCATATTATTGTCAAAACTGCTTTTTATGAAACAAGATTCAATTATATTCCTGTCGACCACGGACTTGCTTGATACTACTTTCTCAACTTTTTGAAAATCAATTGGATGGTTAAAATCTCTTACATGAATAAATAGAGCATTGGAATCTTGTCCAGTTCTAATGCTATATTTATGTTGTTTTAATCTTAGTTCGAGATTTTTACCAGTTTGACCGTAATAAACTTGATCGCAAATTTTACAAGGAATCTTATAGACACATTCATCAGCATTTTGGGGGGAATTCTTTATCAAAAGTTTTTTTACTAAAAATATGTTGGTTCTCCCTTACCATGAAAACTTGGTTGATATACCTTCTCTTCTTAAGACTTTTAATATTAAAGTTGTATTCAAAAATCTCGATACAGTAAAAAAACTTTTGATAAAGAATTCCCCCCAAAATGCTGACGGATGTGTCTATAAGATTCCTTGTAAAATTTGTGATAAAGTTTATTACGGTCAAACTGGTAAAAATCTCGAACTAAGATTAAAACAACATAAATATAGCATTAGAACTGGACAAGATTCCAATGCTCTATTTATTCATGTAAGAGATTTTAACCATCCAATTGATTTTCAAAAAGTTGAGAAAGTAGTATCAAGCAAGTCCGTGGTCGACAGGAATATAATTGAATCTTGTTTCATAAAAAGCAGTTTTGACAATAATATGAATATTTCCTTTGGTTATTATAAAATTAGATCCATTTATAATTAATAGAATTTGGGAAGAATTTAATAATACACTGGACAAATAATAATTTTAAAAATTTTCTTGGGTAGAATAGTTGTTGGTGGTTGTGGAAGGATCTGTCCAGTTGGGCCGGCGCGCGTCAGGTGTTTAACCGTTGTGGGATCTGATAGTGAGGTGTTGGCCAGACCCCCTTATATACCTTCCTTGGATGCTTTACTTTCATAGTTCCTTGATAATGTGAGTAGTCACGAAAGCGCTTGGAATTTCTCTAATTCTTTCAGAGTGGTTGTTTTGCATATTCTGGAATCACCTGTTTACTGTGATCTTATTGCATGTATATATTATATATATATATTATATATATATATATATATATATATATATATTTATATATATATATATATATATATATATATTATATATATATAATATATATATATCTTTTTTTTTTATTATCACACTGGCCGATTCCCACCAAGGCAGGGTGCCCGAAAAAGAAAAACTTTCACCATCATTCACTCCATCACTGTCTTGCCAGAAGGGTGCTTTACACTACAGTTTTTAAACTGCAACATTAACACCCCTCTTCAGAGTGCAGGCACTGTACTTCCATCTCCAGGACTCAAGTCCGGCCTGCCGTTTTCCTGAACCCCCTCATAAATGTTACTTTGCTCACACTCCAACAGCACGTCAAGTATTAAAAACCATTTGTCTCCATTCACTCCTATCAAACACGCTCACGCATGCCTGCTGGAAGTCCAAGCCCCTCGCACACAAAATCTCCTTTACCCCTCCCTCCAACCTTTCCTAGGCCTACCCCTACCCCGCCTTCCTTCCACTACAGACTGATACACTCTTGAAGTTATTCTGTTTCGCTCCATTCTCTCTACATGTCCGACCCACCTCAACAACCCTTCCTCAGCCTCTGGACAACAGTTTTGGTAATCCCGCACCTCCTCCTAACTTCCAAACTGCGAATTCTCTGCATTATATTCACACCACACATTGCCCTCAGACATGACATCTCCACTGCCTCCAGCCTTCTCCTCGCTGCAACATTCATCACCCATTGCTTCACAACCCATATAAGAGTGTTGGTAAAACTATACTCTCATACATTCCCCTCTTTGCCTCCAAGGACAAAGTTCTTTGTCTCCACAGACTCCTAAGTGCACCACTCACCCTTTTCCCCTCATCAATTCTATGATTCACCTCATCTTTCATAGACCCATCTGCTGACACGTCCACTCCCAAATATCTGAATACATTCACCTCCTCCATACTCTCTCCCTCCAATCTGATATCAATCTTTCATCACCTAATCTTTTTGTTATCCTCATAACCTTACTCTTTCCTGTATTCACTTTCAATTTTCTTCTTTTGCACACCCTACCAAATTCATCCACCAATCTCTGCAACTTCTCTTCAGAATCTCCCAAGAGCACAGTGTCATCAGCAAAGAGCAACTGTGACAACTCCCACTTTATGTGTGGATTCTTTATCTTTTAACTCCACGCCTCTTGCCAAGACCCTCGCATTTACTTCTCTTACAACCCATCTATAAATATATTAAACAACCACGGTGACATCACACATCCTTGTCTAAGGCCTACTTTTACTGGGAAATAATTTCCGTCTTTCCTACATACTCTAACTTGAGCCTCACTGTCCTCGTAAAAACTCTTCACTGCTTTCAGTAACCTACCTCCTACACCATACACCTGCAACATCTGCCACATTGCCCCCCTATCCACCCTGTCATACGCCTTTTCCAAATCCATAAATGCCACAAAGACCTCTTTAGCCTTATCTAAATACTGTTCACTTATATGTTTCACTGTAAACACCTGGTCCACACACCCCCTACCTTTCCTAAAGCCTCCTTGTTCATCTGCTATCCTATTCTCCGTCTTACTCTTAATTCTTTCAATAATAACTCTACCATACACTTTACCAGGTATACTCAACAGACTTATCCCCCTATAATTTTTGCGCTCTCTTTTATCCCCTTTGCCTTTATACAAAGGAACTATGCATGCTCTCTGCCAATCCCTAGGTACCTTACCCTCTTCCATACATTTATTAAATAATTGCACCAACCACTCCAAAACTATATCCCCACCTGCTTTTAACATTTCTATCTTTATCCCATCAATCCCGGCTGCCTTACCCCCTTTCATTTTACCTACTGCCTCACGAACTTCCCCACACTCACAACTGGCTCTTCCTCACTCCTACAAGATGTTGTTCCTCCTTGCCCTATACACGAAATCACAGCTTCCCTATCTTCATCAACATTTAACAATTCCTCAAAATATTCCCTCCATCTTCCAATACCTCTAACTCTCCATTTAATAACTCTCCTCTCCTATTTTTAACTGACAAATCCATTTGTTCTCTAGGCTTTCTAACTTATTAATCTCACTCCAAAACTTTTTCTTATTTTCAACAAAATTTGTGATAACATCTCACCCACTCTCTCATTTGCTCTCTTTTTTACATTGCTTCACCACTCTCTTAACCTCTCTCTTTTTCTCCATATACTCTTCCCTCCTTGCATCACTTCTACTTTGTAAAAACTTCTCATATGCTAACTTTTTCTCCCTTACTACTCTCTTCACATCATCTTTCCACCAATCGCTCCTCTTCCCTCCCGCACCCACTTTCCTGTAACCACAAACTTCTGCTGAACACTCTAACAGTACATTTTTTAAACCTACCCCATACCTCTTCGACCCCATTGCCTATGCTCTCATTAGCCCATCTATCCTCCAATAGCTGTTTAATCTTCCCCTAACTGCCTCCTCTTTTAGTTTATAAACCTTCACCTCTCTCTTCCCTGATGCTTCTATTCTCCTTGTATCCATCTACCTTTTACTCTCAGTGTAGCTACGACTAGAAAGTGATCTGATATTACTGTGGCCCCTCTATAAACATGTACATCCTGAAGTCTACTCAACAGTCTTTTATCTACCAATACATAATCCAACAAACTACTGTCATTTCGCCCTACATCATATCTTGTATACTTATTTATCCTCTTTTTCTTAAAATATGTATTACCTATAACTAAACCCCTTTCTATACAAAGTTCAATCAAAGGGCTCCCATTATCATTTACACCTGGCACCCCAAACTTACCTACCACACCCTCTCTAAAAGTTTCTCCTACTTTAGCATTCAGGTCCCCTACCACAATTACTCTCTCACTTGGTTCAAAGCTCCTATACATTCACTTAACATCTCCCAAAATCTCTCTCTTTCCTCTGCATTCCTCTCTTCTCCAGGTGCATACACGCTTATTATGACCCACTTCTCGCATCCAACCTTTACTTTAATCCACATAATTCTTGAATTTACACATTCATATTCTCTTTTCTCCTTCCATAACGATCATTCAACATTACTGCTACCCCTTCCTTTGGTCTAACTCTCTCAGATACTCCAGATTTAAACCCATTTATTTCCCCCACCGAAACTCCCCTACCCCCTTCAGCTTTGTTTCGCTTAGGGCCAGGACATCCAACTTTTTTTCATTCATAACATCAGCAATCATCTGTTTCTTGTCATCCGCACTACATCCACGCACATTTAAGCATCCCAGTTTTATAAAGTTTTTCTTCTCTTTTTTAGTAAATGTCTACAGGGGAAGGGGTTTACTAGCCCATTGCTCCCGGCATTTTAGTCGCCTCATACGACACCCATATATACATATATATATATATAATATATATATATATATATATATAAAATATATATATATATATAATATAAATATATATATATTTATAAAATATATATATATATATATATATATATTTTATATATATATATATATATATATATATATATATATATATATGTGTGTGTGTGTGTGTGTGTGTGTGTATGTATGTATGTATGTATATTGGTCTCTGGCACCAGCATCCAGCAGTAGTCATCCATCAAACTGATTGTCAGATGTCCCTGATATCTCCTCTCCGTGATGTCAATGCTTTGATGAAATCATTTACCCAGGAGACCTTTTCCACAGAAACAACACCTGTTGGAGCAAAACTAAGTTCAGATTGGAATTCAGCGTCACAGAATCAGTTGGTAACGCAGGTTTTTGAAGGTTAACTGAAACAATTGTTGACCGATGTAAAGGTAGTTATGTTTCCCTGTTATATTCCATCACTTCGAGTTTCATAAATCATTGTGATGAAAAATATTCCAGCCTGACCTGGGAGACTGAAGTATATAAGAATTAAGAAGTTTGGATGAGGGAGGTAGGGGAGAGGGGAAGACGTCTTTGGGGAGGTGAGAAGTTGAAAATGCCAGGGGAATAGGGAGGTAAGGGAGATGAGAGATTGGGGAGAGGACTGGTTGGGGAGATGTGTGAGAAGGGAGGCTGGGGAGGGGGAAGACTTAGTACAATGTATTGATCTGCCCAAAATATAAACTCCTGTCGAGGTCTGACTAGAGTATGCCAAGAGGCAGCGTGGTCCACCTCGCCAAACACCGCCACTTACAAATATCCAAGTGGCAGTGGTCCACTTTCCTAACCACTTAATATATTTGTAAATCAAACACTCTCTCCAAACCTGCAATAAAAAACTCTTCAGTGAACAATTATTGACTGAACGGATGCAAATTATCCTTAACCAAAGTAAAAAAAAAATATAGTATATACAAACGCTACACTGCCCCCACACGTATGTTAGATGATCACAGATGTAATGTACTCATCAACTTCATCTTCATCTCTTGATGAATATGAGTTTTTTTCCTAAACAAAGTTTATTCGCGATACTTCGCAAAATGTGAAATGTTAAACCTTGATATGCTGAATTTATTTCCTTTAAATACTTGTTTATTCTCTTCTTCCAGAGTGTATACTCACCGAGAAATATCTTCTAGTGTACATACATTGAGATTACACACCGTTCAATGTACACGCACTGAAATATACACCTTTCAATGTATGTACAATGAGAAATACACTTCTTTCAGTGTACACAAAAAATTTAAACAAAATGATAATAATACTACCGAGGACGAGTGTGTCTGCAAAACACTGCGCGATAATCCACCTGCTAGCAACAAGCATCAGAACAAGTTTTTGCCGTTACGTATCTCTCTGTGTAGAGTTTCATCAAGCATGGTTTCGCTCTTCGTAGAGTTTTATCGAGCAGTGTTTCGTTCTATGTAGAGTTTTATCAACCAACATCTCGCGCTGTGCAGAACTGTATCAAGTCAAGCGAAGCTTTGTAGTTATTCTGATACATCTCTAAATGAACGAAAAGATTAAACAAAGGCCATCGCTGTTTCATGTGCCTTTCCACTAAAGAGCAACAGAAAGTTAAACACAATACGCTCAAGTATCTCATTTTACAAATAGTGTTTACTGAACAAGTTGCTGTCTGTTACACAGATTCTGAAACCCTACATTGTCTTACTTTTACACTAAGAGGAAGATGGATCAGGGAAACTGATCCCTTACCAAATCGCATTTTAAGTTAAGAAAACAGAGTTTATGCTACTTGATAGCTGATGAAGTCTTAAGATTTTGATATTCGGGAGATGGCGTAGGATGATTGACTAATAAATAGCATAAGTAAATTACATGTTTATATCAATAAGTTTTATGAGTGGTTATACCGACATATTTATTTTCGTAAGTAAGACGCATATGCAGCAGTTAGGTATCTTTATTGGAAACGTTTCGCCTTCACAGTAGGCTTTTTCAGTCGAGTACAGAAGAGTTTAGCAGAAGCAGTAGAGATGTGAAGACGATGTAATCAGTCCATCACCTTTTAAGATGTAGTTTTGAGGTGATCAGTCCCTCAGCCTGGAGTGAAGTTTAAGCGGCAGTATGGAGACATATACTGTGCCGTCACCGACACAATAGAACGTAACACTGGAAACCACAAGATTTCTAAAACATTAGCATACATGATACTCAACCAGGCTAAACACCACTAGCCCAGCAACACAGGAGTCACATGATTTCATCATCTACCCGTCCTCATCCCAATATGGCATTCTTCACGTTACCATCCGTCACTCACACCTCACTCTCAGCTATATATACTGTCTTTTAACTTGTGTATGTTAAAAGTGATCAGGGTCCCAGAACCGAGAGGTTTTTTAATAAATATGTCCTAGTGTTTGCTTACGTGTTTTTCTAAACCAAGGATGAGATTACACCTCGCGGTCATCTTACAGCACCTGATCTTTTTATGATTATGTAGGTAGGCAGTCTAAGTCTCTGTCAGACACAGCTTATATTCTAGCCAAGCCTTAAAATTTTAACTTGTCTAATGTATTTTAAATTCTTCCCAAATTTTATTAATAATAAATGAATCTAATTTGTATAATCCAAAAGCAATATTCTTAAACAAAAAAACCGGTACATAGAAGGGAGAAGCTTACGACGACGTTTCGGACCGACTTGGACCATTTACAAAGTCACACTGTGACTTTGTAAATGGTCCAAGTCGGACCGAAACGTCGTCATAAGCTCCTCCCTTCTATGTGCGGGTTTTTTGTGTATCGTTCCAGTTACGGTATTGTGCCTTTTTGTTGTTGATATTCATATTTTTTTGAAAACTATTTTTTTATGATACTTGATTCAGTTATATCACTTGATTGATATAACTTTCTCAGCCTTTAGAAAATCATTTCGATGGTTAAAATCTCTCACATGAATAAACAGATCATTAGACTCTGTCTAATTCTAATACTATATTCATATTGTTTTAATCTTAGTTCAAGACTTTTCCCAGTTTGACCGTATTAAACTTTGTCACATTTTTTACAAGGAATATATATATATATATATATATATATATATATATATATATATATATATATATATATATATATATAATATATATATATATATATATATATATATATATATATATATATATATATATATATATATATATATATATATATATATATATATATATATATATATATATATATTCTTCTTTCAACAAACTGGCCATATCCCACTGAGGCAGGGTGGCCCACAAGGAAAAACAACACTGCGACTAGCGAGGACTCTAACCCATATCGGTTTGGCCCGCCTCATGGTGAGCGAAAATCACATGACGCTCTAACCCACAGAACCACCAAATCCTACAAGAATCAAATACCCAGCAGAGCTAGGTGTTTTACCTTGATTCGAGGACATACGGTGGTGTGTATGGTGGTGGTGGTCCTTTGAGTTGGAGCGTCATGTGATTTTCGCTCACCACGAGGCGGGCCAGAACGACATGGGTTCGAGTTCTTGGCTAGTCGCAGTGGTGTTATTGATTAAATACCACTCGTTCGTGGTTACGATTATATATATATATATATATATATATATATATATATATATATATATATATATATATATAATATATATATATATATATATGTTATTAGAACTCCTCTTGAGAGAACAGTGTCAGGAGAACCTTCGTAAGACTCCACACTACCTGCAGCCAGGGAGAACTTTATTGCACATTACTGGCTTATTCTGAGCCACAACACTGAGCTCTTACACATGATAATTACCACTACGTTTACTGTCACTATGCCTCTGGCAGCGGCGGTAATGCTTCTGGGAAGAAGGTGAGTATGCCTCTGGGTGTGTGGTCTGTCTGTTTCTCTCTCTCTCTCTTTTTTTTTTTTTTTTTTTTTTTACACAGGGTTTGACAAGGTTAAGGATCCCTAGCTTTATTGACAGCTATATTACAGGTTAAGGATTCCTAACTTTATTGGCAAGCTAAGAGCTGTTACCTACATCAGCTCATTTGAAAGCATTTTTATTGTTATGAGACATACAAGTAGGGAACAGGATGAAGTTGGAGCCATCTGTGGGCCAGCATTTTCATTTGATCAACTGACTTTATCTCGTAGACATCATTATGCTGTACGAATGTGTTCCATACTCGAGTCATCCTGGGTATGTATGATCTCAGATGGAGTGATGTTCTGGAGAAGGGTACAGCCAGAGTGAAGTTGCTGCTTTCTGCCCGTCTTGTGGCATAAAAGCTTGTTTCACGCTGTCCTCGAAGTGGATCCAAGTGTGGTATTTTGACAATATTGGCCTTGTACATAACAGTAAGGCCACCCACATCCCTCCTATGTTGAAGGCTCTGCTGAAATGACAGATCTATCCAGGATGGGTCCAGGCGAGAGATGAGACGTCTTGCTCTGTTCTCTACTCTGTCAAGCAGTCGCAGATGAGAGGGGGGGCAGGCAAACCAAGAAAGGGGAGCATACTCAAGGTGTGAGCGTACTTGTGCCTCGTACAGAATCTTGCAACCCCTACTGTCAAGCAGATGCGAGATACGGCGAAGTACTGTAAGCTTCCTGGCTGCCTTGTTTGCAAGATTTACAACATCGTTCTTCATGGTTAGTTTGGAGTCAAATTTCACCCCAAGGATATCAACTTCTTCTCCAGGTGCCAACATCCTCCCATTCATCCTTACTACTGCACCAGCATTACCATCATGGTGCCTAGAGACGATCATCATTTGCGTTTTCTCAGGTGCAAATGTTACTTGCCATCTATTTCCCCAAGCTGATATAGCTCTCAGCTGGTGATTGATGTAGCTTAGAGCAGCTGGCATTTCTTCTCTTGGATAAGTGAATGTCAGTGTACAGTCGTCTGCATATGCATGTGATTCTGGGATGAGATGAAGAAGGTCGTTGAAGTAGACATTCCATAACAATGGACCCAGCACGCTTCCTTGTGGAACGCTTGCCCCAATAGGATGTCTTGCTGATTCCGTTCCATTGAGAACTACACTTAGAGATCTACCATGAAGGTAATCACTGAGGAGACATAGCGTAGAGCCTGCAATTCCCAGTGCTTGAAGTTTTGCTAAGAGGCCCTGGTGCCACACCCGGTCGAAAGCGCCAGCTTTCTCTCATACAGCTCTCTCTCATACAGTAACAAGGAGTGCTTGTTGCTGTATGGGGGTGAGACTGGTCGTGGTCTCACAACTAGAATAAATGAAAATTAATGATCAATTACTAAGACGCAGAAAAGCTCCTCCATTTCCCCCCTTAAAAAATGTGAAAGTTGATGAGATGACACGAAACAGAATATCCCTTCCAAAGGAAGACACTGGACACAGCGGTGATAGATCAGTGTTCCAATGTCCTTATTTTTTAAGGGCAATTATAAATGAATATTATTACCAAGTTCACAGTCAACCTGGGTGTGCATTTTTTCGGCCTCCAGCGGCAGACCTCTTCAGCAGATACACCAGCGATCAGAGAGCCTCAAAACTCCAGACCGTCGCGTTAGCCACTGGGGACTTGAGCTAGAGTTCGTCACGACCACGCTAACTGGACATTCGTCTGTAAAAACTTGCATTTGTGGCCACAGTGGTGCCTATGCTAACCTTCCCATTGTGTATAAATATACCTAGTTGGTTGAATCTTATTGTTGTTAGCTGGCCCAGTGGCTAACGTGACGGTCTGGAGTTTTGAGGCTCTCTGATCGTGGGTTCTAACCCCGCTCGTGGTATGGTTTGTCTGCAATCGTGTCATTACGATTTCGTGAGTCATCCATTATGCATGTCGGCGATTTATTCAAAAACTTACTGTTTAAGACGCTTATCAAAGAAACCGAGTATAATTCATTCGTTTTCCTGAATTTAAGAGTACATAGTCAGGAAATTCTTTGGGGTATTAGATGCGTAGGAGTCTGAATCTTTAGCCAGGTGTCCTAGGGCAGAGGCCCTTTACAGTGCAGTACTAAACTTTAGCTAACTGCTGCCTCCCACTTAGTTGGCACGCAGGTAGAGTGGTATAGGTTCCTCTTGAGGGTTGTCACGTAGCGAGATGCTTTATTAGGCCAGACGTAGCAGAGCGAGACTTTATTGGACGCTGAGGTGAAGCGCGAGCTTTATTGAGTTCTTCAGAGAATGGATTCAAATAGCGTTGAAGACAGTAGTGAAGAAAAGAGAGGGACGTTACAAGGAAAGCGTTTACTGGGATGGCGTTTTGCTTTGTGTAGAGTTTAATAAAGCTCCACACGGTGAAACGCTGTTGTGATGAAAGCTCTCCCCGCAACGTGTGCTTCTCTCTCCTTACAGAGGAGTACATAACACAGAGGTGTTGGTAGGTGCTCCAGTGACTGGAACACTGCGACTGAGGAGTTAGACATGAGCAGTACCTGGATGTCTCTATTCGAACACTTTTCGTCCGCCAGTGACTTTTTATCCATTCAACTCAGAGGTATCTGAAGGTGTCATAAGTTTAGACAGTATAAGACGAGGTCTCCAGTTTCAACACCTTTAGATACCTGTGTATTGAACCGATAAAGCCGCTGGTTGACGAAAAGTCCTCAAATAAAGATACCCAGGTGTGCAACTAAAACATTTTATTGTGGCAACGTTTCGCTTTCCAAGAGCTTTGTCACGCTTGATACAGGTCCAGGAGAGTGAAACGTTGCCACAATAAAATGTCACATTAGTTACATCTGTGCTCTTTAATATTTTGTAAGTAATTATGCCATTATTACTTCCCAGGTGTTGCATATATCTTAATTCCTCATCTGGTGGGTATTGCGTAGCACTTTTTGTAGTGATACGCAACTCATTCGGATTTAGCGCTTCTCCGTAAATAAAACCAGCTGTATTTCGGTCGCTGCGCGATTCCAGAAAGGCATTTCCGTATTGTATAACCCCAGTCCTCTGTCTCTCAATACACGCGATTGGAATGATGCAGAGTGCGGTATAAGTTTGGAATGGAATCAAAATTTTAGCAGATTGTTCCACTTCCTGGCAACTGTAAATAAGTTCTGGCAGCGGTGGGATTCGAACCCACGCCTCCGTAGAGACTGGAGCCTAAATCCAGCGCCTTAGACCACTCGGCCACGCTACCGGCTGTGTGTGTGTGTGTGTGTGTGTGTATACTCTCCTGTGTGTGTACTCGCCTATTTGTACTCATCTATTTGTGGTTGCAGGGGTCGATTCATAGCTCTTGGCCCCGCCTCTTCACTGATTGCTACTAGGTCCTCTCTCTTCCTGCCCTATGAGCTTTATCAAACCTCGTCTTAAAACTATGTATGGTTCCTGCCTCTATTACGTTATCCTAGGTTCTCTACACATATGCTGCTATGTATGATAATTCTATGTAACTGTATTTGTGTATACCTGAATAAACTTACTTACTTACTTACTTACGTCACTTTCTAGGCTATTCCACGGCCTGACAACTCTATGACTGAAGAAATACTTCCTAACATCCCTTTGACTCATCTGAGTCTTCAACTTCCAACTGTGGCCTCTTGTTTCTGTGTCCCATCTGTGTGTGTGTGTGTTGTGTGTGTGTGTACTCACCTATTTGTAGCTGCAGGGGTCGATTCATAGCTCCTGGCCCCGCCTCTTCACTGGTCGCTATTAGGTCACTCTTCCTACTCCATAATAATACCCCAAGGTTCCTCTTGGGGTATTACTAATAAGAGAGAATATTATACCCTTGGCAGGTGTGTGCTCCGAGCTCATCCACTCCACTATTTCATGCAATTTTCTAGAGTGATTGAAGTGAAAATATATAGATTTTTTTAAGTTCTTCGCTATTTGCTCTCCCGTCTTTAGGGCACAGCAAACACGAGGAGAAAAAAGAAAACGCACTCGAACTCTGGGCTAAAAAAAAATATTAACACTTCATATGAAATGCCATGAAAAACATTTATCACATAAAGGGGCAGACTGGTACGCCAGAGGAAGGTCTCGGTCGGATGACCAAAAGCTCCAGCTGTGGGCAGTCATATGACCAAGACCTGCATCAGGAAACACTTGTCCTGTTTCCTAAAAAGTCTTACACAACCTAAAAAATATTTTGCACCTTTCTCCAGTGAAGCCAGTCTTTGCTAGACAAAATGCATCATAAACCTTGAAAATTTAGCTCGCATCTCGCCTAGTCTGACGTTCCCGAGATTATATATATGTTCTTGCACCCTGGGCTATGGAAGATTACCATAGTATGTCCGTCCATCCGTCTTTCTGTGTATGTGTCGTAAGCGTTATACTCACCTAATTGTGGTTGCAGGGGTCAATACTCAGCTCCTGGCCCCGCCTCTTCACTGATCGCTGCTGATCCTCTCTCTCTCTCTCTCTCTCTCTCTCTCTCTCTCTCTCTCTCTCCTGCTTACTCCTTGCTCTCTCTCTCTCTCTCTTCTTCTCCTCTCTCCTTCTCGTCTCTCCTCTTCCTCTGCTATTCACTCCTGACTTTGTCATACTAGTCTGAAAGTACTTTTAGTTCCCTGCCTCCACTATGTTCCAATTGCTGACTCTTTACTTCTGACGACCCCTTGACTGAGAAATCTTTCTAATCTCCTATGACTCGTTTCTGATGTCTTTCATGCTTCCAATGTGCCTCCTGTTTCTGTGTCCCTCTCTGAACTCTTCCTGACATGTCCGAGCTCGATCTATCACCTGTACTTTGTATGTCGTTAATGTCTTCACTGGTTTGCCCAGGTGTGGGCGATTCCAACGGGCCTTCTTCGTAGGTCCCTGAGTCCGGAACTACCCTGTTTGCAAACTTCTTTCTCTAATTTCTTAACGTGTTTGACCAGGTGTGGGTTCCAAACAGGTGCTGCATACTCCAGTATGGGCCTGACGTACACGGTGTACAGTGTCTTGAACGATTCTTTACTAAGGAAACGGAACGTTATTCTCAGGTTTGCGAGGCGCCCATATGCTGCAGCAGTATCTAGTTGATGTGTGCCTCCGGAGACGAACTCCCTGTTATGCTCACCCCAAGATCTTTCTCCTTGAGTGAGGTTTGCAGTCTTTTGCCACCTAGCCTATACACTGTCTGTGGTCTTCTTTGTCCTTCACCAATCTTCATGACTTTGCATTTGGCGGAGTTGAATTCAAGAAGCCAGTTGTTGGACCACGTGTCCAGTCTGTCCAGGTCTCTTTGTAGTCCTGCCTCATCTCATCTGATTTAATTCTCCTCATTAACTTCACATCATCTGCAAACAGGGACACTTCTGAGTCTGTCCCTTCCATCATGTCATGACTACCATGCATGGTCTAGTGTTGTGTCACGGCTGCCCACTGTGTTGGTACTGTGTGTGTGTGTGTGTGTGTGTGTTTTTATGTCCACTTCAGGGTTTCTCCTCCCCAACCATCTCTGACACAGGTCAGCCATATTTGTTCGACTGTGAGCCTAAATATCCATCAGTTGTAGCAGCTTTTCCCTATCCTTCACACTGCTATAACACCTTACTGGAACGAAAGATATGGGCGAAAGTGTGAAATAAAACAATACATAAATACCCGCACATAGGAGAATGAAACTGATGACGACGTTTCGGCCCTACTTGGACAATTAACTAATATGACTATTTGTGTATTATTCCAGTCACGGTATTGTGCCCTTTTATTCTCTGTGTGGAATAAACCCGGTGAAAAAAAAAGCAGGGACGCCATGGTGCAATTAGAGACCACTGTTAGCATGCGTGGCCCAAGACTCTTCAACCTACTACCAGTAGATACCAGAAATACTGCCCTAACGAAGGTAGAAGTTCGGAAGAGGCTGAACAACTTCCTTGTACAAGTGCCGGATCAGCTGGTTTGTGATGGCTGGATGTGCGGGGCGCTAGCACAAACAGCCTGTCAGTGTGTCGCATCGTTCATTCTTTCTCCCTCTCTACGCCCTTGTCCTTTGCTTTTTTTCAGCCCTATTTCCACCCCTACCCCATTCTGTTTCTATCTCCTTTTTCAAATTTCAATACAACTACCTTCATCCTTCTAAATTTTTTCCTCACTTCTTTCGTCTTTTTTTCCCTATATCCTTTCCCCTTGTCTCCTTTAATCTCTCAATCTTCTCCTCATCCTCTCCATGCAATCCATTTTCTTCCCCTAATCTCTCTTCTCCATGGCCACCATCTAGGTTATTCTCTGTGGTATAATCTGCCTGCTCACTCTCTGAGCACTCTGCTCACGACAGTCTTTCTACGTCATTCACTAGCGCGTCTGGTCAACAGACTTGGTATTTGGTGCCTCCAACCCCTTTGGCAATGCTCACTTTCGGCGCTCAGGTGTGAACGTCAGTCTTTGTTCCTTCGAACAAAATGCTCTATTCTGATCTTTGAAAATGTAGCATTTACATCTGTTATTTAATGGTGTTGATGCTGGTAATTTTCCATGGAGAGAGGTGCCCACTCTTAAATGTTTCTTCCTGTGTGTTGTCAACAGCGTCTTTCCTCCCAGTGTCCTCAGTGTCTGAGTCTTCTCATTTCCTCTCGTATTTTCATTACATTCGTTAAAACTGAATTCGAGTAGGCACCTTCTTGGCTATTTTTGCAGTCTGTTCAAGTCCACTTGGAGTTTCTTCTTGTCTTTCCCATTGTTATCATCAGTGATACGCTCAGGGTTCCTCTGGCACGTCGTTTACCGTGGCTTGATGGTTAAAGCTCTAGCTTCACACGGGTAGGGTCTGGGTTCGATTCCCAGTGAAGGTAGAAACATTGGGCGTGTTTCTTTACACCGGTTGTCAATGTTCACACATCAGTAAAATGGGCATCTGGGAGTTAGTCGACTGGTGTGGGTCGCATCCTGGGACAAAACTCTTAATTTGCCCGAAATACTCTGCATAACAAGCGGCTTTCTATATAGTAGTATGTCATTGATGTCAGCTAGGCCTGTATACGTTGTACATGTACTTGTAGTAAATAAAGATATTATTATTATTATTATTATTATTATTATTATTATTATTATTATTATTATTATTATTATTATTATCAGCAACAGCAGAGGTGGAAGCACTGGTCCTTGAGGTACTCAAGTAGTACCTCGTGCCCACTCTGACACCTTCCTCACAGATTACTCTCCGTCTTCTGTTCAGTTCTCTCGTGAAGATCTTCTGTATAGTGCAGTTATTTGTAAATGAGATTGAAAAAAAATCATACAAAATTTATCAGTGCGTGAAAAGTCCTTCATAATTCGTGCTGTTTAATTTTCGATTTCTTTTTTTTTTTATGAAAAAATTGCATTAGAGGAGCTTCGCAAGAGATGACTGTGTTTCTATTTCCACTGTATTTCTATATCCAGTTTATATAGCGACTTTCTATATGGCAAAGTGCCAGATGCATTCTTATAGTTAAACTGTTAGTTACCAGTTGTTAAAGGCACTTGTCGACAGACACTTCATCTGATTTTGTGTGTGTGTGTTTTTATGTGTATGTTATTAATTCTTAATGCATTGTTTATATTAGCCCAGACTGACGGGTGAATTAAACCTCCTTGACCAGTTTCTTTATTTTGCAAAACAAAAGCAAAATATTCTCCGTAGCGACAGAGTAATTAGCGAAATAGTAAAAAAACTGACGCACCTGCCGATTCTAACGTTCTTGTGATGGCACGA
>NC_069422.1:44956297-44981297 GCF_026875155.1 Cherax quadricarinatus
GGAATAAGAGTGAAGAAACACTGGTGGCAGGTGTGGAGAATCAGGCACCTGGGGAGCACAGTGCCAGCAGGTGTGTGCTGTTTTTAGTACCCGGGACTGTTGTCTCTCCCAGGTCTGTGACCATGACTGAATTTACATGATGCCACTATACCCCATCGTCGCCAGATACATGGTAGCACTGTACCCCATCGTCGCCAGATACATGGTAGCACTGTACCCCAGCGTCGCCAGATACATGGTAGCACTGTACCCCATCGTCACCAGATACATGGTAGCACTGTACCCCATCGTAGCCAGATACATGGTAGCACTGTACCCCAGCGTCGCCAGATACATGGTAGCACTGTACCCCATCGTAGCCAGATACATGGTAGCACTGTACCCCAGCGTCGCCAGATACATGGTAGCACTGTACCCCATCGTCACCAGATACATGGTAGCAATGTACCCCATCGTAGCCAGATACATGGTAGCACTGTACCCCAGCGTCGCCAGATACATGGTAGCACTGTACCCCATCGTCACCAGATACATGGTAGCACTGTACCCCATCGTAGCCAGATACATGGTAGCACTGTACCCCATCGTAGCCAGATACATGGTAGCACTGTACCCCATCGTAAGCCAGATACATGGTAGCACTGTACCCCATCGTCACCAGATACATGGTAGCACTGTACCCCATCTTTCACCAGATACATGGTAGCACTGTACCCCATCGTAGCCAGATACATGGTAGCACTGTACCCCATCGTAGCCAGATACATGGTAGCACTGTACCCCATCGTAGCCAGATACATGGTAGCACTGTACCCCATCGTCACCAGATACATGGTAGCACTGTACCCCATCGTCACCAGATACATGGTAGCACTGTACCCCATCGTCACCAGATACATGGTAGCGCTGTACCCCATCGTCACCAGATACATGGTAGCACTGTACCCCATCGTCACCAGATACATGGTAGCACTGTACCCCATCGTCACCAGATACATGGTAGCACTGTACCCCATCGTCACCAGATACATGGTAGCACTGTACCCCATCGTCACCAGATACATGGTAGCACTGTACCCCATCGTCACCAGATACATGGTAGCACTGTACCCCAGCGTCGCCAGATACATGGTAGCACTGTACCCCAGCGTCGCCAGATACATGGTAGCACTGTACCCCAGCGTCGCCAGATACATGGTAGCACTGTACCCCAGCATCAACAGATACATGATAGCACTGTACCCCAGCATCAACAGATACATGATAGCACTGTACCCCAGCATCAACAGATACATGATAGCACTGTACCCCAGCATCAACAGATACATAATAGCACTGTACCCCAGCATCAACAGATACAAGATAGCACTGTACCCCAGCATCAACAGATACAAGATAGCACTGTACCCCAGCATCAACAGATAAGATAAGATAAGATAAGATAAGATAAGATTTCGTTCGGATTTTTAACCCCGGAGGGTTAGCCACCCAGGATAACCCAAGAAAGTCAGTGCGTCACCGAGGACTGTCTAACTTATTTCCATTGGGGTCCTTAATCTTGTCCCCCAGGATGCGACCCACACCAGTCGACTAACACCCAGGTACCTATTTGCTGCTAGGTGAACAGGACAACAGGTGTAAGGAAACGTGTCGGAATGTTTCCACCCGCCGGGAATCGAACCCGGGCCCTCCGTGTGTGAAGCGGGAGCTTTAGCCACCAGGCCACGGGGCCACGGGGCACTGTACCCCAGCATCAACAGATACATGATAGCACTGTACCCCAGCATCAACAGATACAAGATAGCACTGTACCCCAGCATCAACAGATACAAGATAGCACTGTACCCCAGCATCAACAGATACATGATAGCACTGTACCCCAGCATCAACAGATACAAGATAGCACTGTACCCCAGCATCAACAGATACATGGTAGCACTGTACCCCAGCATCATCAGATACATGGTAGCACTGTACCCCAGCATCAACAGATACATGATAGCACTGTACCCAGCATCAACAGATACATGATAGCACTGTACCCCAGCATCAACAGATACAAGATAGCACTGTACCCCAGCATCAACAGATACATGGTAGCACTGTACCCCAGCATCATCAGATACATGGTAGCACTGTACCCCAGCATCAACAGATACATGATAGCACTGTACCCCAGCATCAACAGATACAAGATAGCACTGTACCCCAGCATCAACAGATACATGGTAGCACTGTACCCCAGCATCATCAGATACATGGTAGCACTGTACCCCAGCATCATCAGATACATGGTAACACTGTACCCCAGCATCAACAGATACATGATAGCACTGTACCCCAGCATCAACAGATACATGGTAGCACTGTACCCCAGCATCAACAGATACATGGTAGCACTGTACCCCAGCATCAACAGATACATGATAGCACTGTACCCCAGCATCAACAGATGCATGATAACACTGTACCCCAGCATCAACAGATACATGGTAGCCCTGTACCCCAGCATCAACAGATACATGGTAGCACTGTACCCCAGCATCATCAGATACATGGTAGCACTGTTCCCCAGCATCATCAGACTCATGGTAGCACTGTACCCCAGCATCATCAGATACAAGATAGCACTGTACCCCAGCATCAACAGATACATGATAGCACTGTACCCCAGCATCAACAGATACATGGTAGCACTGTACCCCAGCATCAACAGATACATGGTAGCACTGTACCCCAGCATCAACAGATACATGATAGCACTGTACCCCAGCATCAACAGATACATGGTAGCACTGTACCCCAGCATCAACAGATACATGATAGCACTGTACCCCAGCATCAACAGATACATGGTAGCACTGTACCCCAGCATCAACATATACATGGTAGCACTGTACCCCAGCATCATCAGATACATGGTAGCACTGTTTCCCCAGCATCATCAGATACATGGTAGCACTGTACCCCAGCATCAACATATACATGGTAGCACTGTACCCCAGCATCATCAGATACATGGTAGCACTGTACCCCAGCATCATCAGATACATGGTAGCACTGTACCCCAGCATCAACAGATACATGGCAGCACTGTACCCCAGCATCAACAGATACATGGTAGCACTGTACCCCAGCATCAACAGATACATGGTAGCACTGTACTCCAGCATCATCAGATACATGGTAGCACTGTACCCCAGCATCAACAGATACATGGTAGCACTGTACCCCAGCATCAACAGATACATGGTAGCACTGTACCCCAGCATCATCAGATACATGGTAGCACTGTACCCGCATCATCAGATACATGATAGCACTGTACCCCAGCATCAACAGATACATGGTAGCACTGTACCCCAGCATAAACAGATACACGATAGCACTGTACCCCAGCATCAACAGATGCATGATAGCACTGTACCCCAGTATCATCAGATGCATGATAGCACTGTACCCCAGCATCAACAGATACATGGTAGCACTGTACCCCAGCATCAACAGATACATGGTAGCACTGTACCCCAGCATCAACAGATACATGGTAGCACTGTACCCCAGCATCAACAGATACAAGATAGCACTGTACCCCAGCATCAACAGATACAAGATAGCACTGTACCCCAGCATCAACAGATACATGGTAGCACTGTACCCCAGCATCAACAGATACATGATAGCACTGTACCCCAGCATCAACAGATACAAAGATAGCACTGTACCCCCGCATCAACAGATACAAGATAGCACTGTACCCCAGCATCAACAGATAGAAGATAGCACTGTACCCCAGCATCAATAGATACAAGATAGCACTGTACCCCAGCATCAACAGATACAAGATAGCACTGTACCCCAGCATCAACAGATACATGGTAGCACTGTACCCCAGCATCAACAGATACAGATAGCACTGTACCCCAGCATCAAGAGATACAAGATAGCACTGTACCCCAGCATCAACAGATACATGGTAGCAGTGTACCCCAGCATCAACAGATACATGGTAGCACTGTACCCCAGCATCAACAGATACATGGTAGCACTGTACCCCAGCATCAACAGATACAAGATAGCACTGTACCCAGCAAACATCAGATACAAGATAGCACTGTACCCCAGCATCAACAGATACATGGTAGCACTGTACCCCAGCATCAACAGATACAAGATAGCACTGTACCCCAGCATCAACAGATACAAGATAGCACTGTACCCCAGCATCAACAGATACAAGATAGCACTGTACCCCAGCATCAACAGATACATGGTAGCACTGTACCCCAGCATCAACAGATACATGGTAGCACTGTACCCCGCATCAACAATACATGATAGCACTGTACCCCAGCATCAACAGATACAAGATAGCACTGTACCCCAGCCTCAACAGATACATGATAGCACTGTACCCCAGCATCAACAGATACATGGTAGCACTGTACCCCAGCATCAACAGATACATGATAGCACTGTACCCCAGCATCAACAGATACAAGATAGCACTGTACCCCAGCATCAACAGATACAAGATAGCACTGTACCCAACATCAACAGATCCATGATAGCACTGTACCCCAGCATCAACAGATACAAGATAGCACTGTACCCCAGCATCAACAGATACATGATAGCACTGTACCCCAGCATCAACAGATACATGATAGCACTGTACCCAACATCAACAGATACAAGATAGCACTGTACCCCAGCATCAACAGATACAAGATAGCACTGTACCCCAGCATCAACAGATACATGATAGCACTGTACCCCAGCATCAACAGATACATGATAGCAAATGTACCCCAGCATCAACAGATACATGATAGCACTGTACCCCAGCATCAACAGATACATGATAGCACTGTACCCCAGCAACAACAGATACATGGTAGCACTGTACCCCAGCATCAACAGATACATGATAGCACTGTACCCCAGCAACAACAGATACATGGTAGCACTGTACCCCAGCATCAACAGATACATGATAGCACTGTACCCCAGCATCAACAGATACATGATAGCACTGTACCCCAGCATCAACAGATACATGATAGCACTGTACCCCAGCATCAACAGATACATAATAGCACTGTACCCCAGCATCGAGAAATAATCTAACAATCTAAGGTATTATTTACTATTCAGTGATAACTCTCAATTACGATAATACTGTGTATGTAGTGTACCAGCTTATTATAATTCAACATAGTCTAGCTCCTGTCCCAGCTACTGTCAATAACTCATAAGAACTGTAATAAGCGTAATATCTTTGTATAATAGGGTGGTGGGTAAGTGAACCCTGGGCAGGCACACTCGAGACGGGGACTCTCCCGACAAGGTTGTGTCAACTTCACTAAATTTCTTCTAGCAGCTAATTACTCTGAGGAAGCTGTCAAGTTGGGAAAAATCGTAATAAACAATTATAACTTTTTTGTCCTTGGAGTGCTGGAAGTCTTCTCTTTACTAATGGTGTTGCCAGTAAAGGAATTAATTATATAAAAAAGAGGTAGATAATAATAAAATAATAATAATATAATATAATTAATATAATAATAATTAAAAAATAATAATAATAAAATAATAATAATATCTTCATTTATTGAAGTACATGTCAAGGAATAGACCATAGTTGACATCATGACTTACTACTATATAGAAGGCCCCTTGTTATGCTGAGGATTTCGGGCAAATTAGGTCAGTTTTGTCCCAGGATGCGACCCACACCAGTCGACTAACACCCAGGTACCCATTTTACTGATGAGTGAACAGGGACAGCAGGTGTCTTATTCAAACACGTCCCTAATGTTTTCCAGCCGTACAGGAGGAGATTCGAACTCCGGACCTCATTGTGTGAGTTGAGTGCGCTAGCGATCCAGCTACAGGATACAAGATGTAAAAGCAAAGGCAACCACGTCAAACACATACAGTTGTGCCATGAAGACAATTGTAAATTCTTACGAATTAGTGAAGGAGAAAAAGTCCTAATTATCGTGATTATAACCATAATTTTTAGACTGGTGGATGGGTAAGCCAGCGGAGGACCTCCGTCAGATGACCAAAAGCTGCACCTGTGGGTCATCATATGACTTAAGACCCGCGTAAGGAGACACTTTTCCTCTCTCCTCACCAATAAAACAACAATACTGAAGAAAAATGTCAGATGACATTTCTATTTCTCTGCCTCGAGGCCACATCGTCGAGTTGTTACTCAGACTCGAGAACATTACAAAAAACTTGCAAGATATAATACACAAAGATGGTGGGTAAATATAAGTATTAGGTAAATTCCAGGAGAGCCAACGATGTTAACTCGCTGCTTATTACTGTATTATTACTGTATTATTACTGTATTATTACTGTATTATGGGGGAAGAGTAACCTAGTAACAGGTCATACTGCACTTGAATGGAGAAAACTAAGTTTGAACCAGGGAAGTGAAGGGTAGCTACAATTCCCTGGAAGAAGAGCCCATCACCAGTAACATGTCTTGTAATTTCAGGGTTAAGTTCGTGTGTGTGTGTGTGTTAGTTACCATTTTGTCTTAGGCACATGTCGATTAGACACTAGGCCTGTTGTAGGTGTGTGTGTATGTGTGTTAGTTAGTTACCATTTTGTCCTAGGTGTGTGTGTATGTGTATGTGTGTTGTGTGTGTGTGTGTTGTGTGTGTGTGTGTTGTGTGGGGGTGTGTTTGTGGGTGTGTGTGTGTGTGTGTATGGGTGTGTGTGTGTGTGTGTGTGTGGTGTGTGTGTGTGTGTGTGTGTGTGTATTGTGTGTGTGTGTGTGTGTGTGTGTGTGTGTGTGTGTGTGTGTGTGTGTGTGTGTGTGTGGTGTGTGTGTGGTGTGTGTGTGTGTGTGTGTGTGTGTGTGGGGTGTTTCACATTCATAGGCAAAAAAAATTATGAACCAGTATCTTAGCTGAGTTACACTTCACATAACACTAACTTAGCTTAGTTGCACTTCACATTACACTAACTTAGCTTAGTTGCACTTCACATAACACTAATTTAGCTTAGTTGCACTTCACATAACACAAACTTAGTTGCTACACTTCATATAACACTAACTTAGTTGCTACACTTCACATAACACTAACTTAGCTTATTTGCACTTCACATAACACTAACTTAGTTGCTACACTTCACATAATACAACTGCAGTTTGTTGCGAGATCACTCAAGAGAGTGTTAAGTTTTTTTAGGTACGTGTATTAACACCAAATAATACGTGTAGACACCACATAGTACGTGCAGACAACACGTGGTATTTGTAGACACCACATAGTACGTGCAGACAACACGTGGTATTTGTAGACACCACATAGTACGTGCAGACAACACGTGGTTTTTTGTAGACACCACATAGTACGTGCAGACAACACGTGGTATTTGTAGACACCACATAGTACGTGCAGACAACACGTGGTATTTGTAGACACCACATAGTACGTGCAGACAACACGTGGTATTTGTAGACACCACTTAGTACGTGCAGACAACACGTGGTATTTGTAGACACCACTTAGTACGTGCAGACAACACGTGGTTATTGTAGACACACATAGTACGTGCAGACAACACATGGTATTTGTAGACACCACATAGTACGTGCAGACAAAACGTGGTATTTGTAGACACCACTTAGTACGTGCAGACAAAACGTGGTATTTGAAGACACCACATAGTACGTGCAGACAACACGTGGTATTTGTAGACACCACATAGTACGTGCAGACAAAACGTGGTATTTGTAGACACCACTTAGTACGTGCAGACAACACATGGTATTTGTAGACACCACATAGTACGTGCAGACAAAACGTGGTATTTGTAGACACCACTAAGTACGTGCAGACAAAACGTGGTATTTGTAGACACCACATAGTACGTGCAGACAACACGTGGTATTTGTAGACACCACATAGTACGTGCAGACAAAACGTGGTATTTGTAGACACCACATAGTACGTGCAGACAAAACGTGGTATTTGTAGACACCACTTAGTACGTGCAGACAACACGTGGTATTTGTAGACACCACATAGTACGTGCAGACAACACGTGGTATTTGTAGACACTACATAGTACGTGCAGACAACACATGGTATTTGTAGACACCACTTAGTACGTGCAGACAACACGTGGTATTTGAAGACACCACATAGTAAGTGCTGACAACACGTGGTATTTGTAGACACCACTTAGTACGTGCAGACAACACGTGGTATTTGTAGACACCACTTAGTACGTGCAGACAACACGTGGTATTTGTAGACACCATATGGTAGGTGACATATCTGAGAACGGTGAGGCAACAGAAAATTCCTTCCCGGCAAGTGTCAAAACCTTCGTGAAGCTTCCTTAATTGTGTCAAGCGTGGTGAACCAACATGTCAGCTTATTCAGCTTGCTTCAGCAACACCCCTATCCCCCACCCCTGACATGAGAGGGGAAAGACACCCCTCCCGCCCACACCTCCAACCTCATCCTAGAACATAGAAATACATTAATTTGACTTAAATTTTCAGTGGGAAGGAAAACTCAGGTGTGATACAGTGTGTGCTGAACCATCGGTATACGGAACCGTCCACGGTATTATGTATTAATGGTTTAGAAAGCCGGAAAGGAGAAGACTAAGATACAAGGGCATCACTTAGGTATATTATGGAGGTTTCATAAGTGGCTTCCATAATATAAAGGTAACTAAATGTTGCACATGTGACTTAATACTTCGGCCGCTGGTATGTGACGCTGGAACTCCAGTGGTAACGTAGTCACCAATTCCCACCACTGGTGCACCAGTGATTGTTTATTCACTGGTACCCACCACTGGTACACCAGGTAGCTTAATTACTAACAAAAACCCAGTGATCAGGAGACACTTTCCTGTTACCTGACCAACAACCTTCCCCTGGCAACCAACTTTCTCTTTCAGCGAGGAACTCGCAATATTGTCGCCAACCAGCACTCTGCATTACCACTGACTTCATGATCTCTCTGTTTCTTCTTACTCTACTTTGTATACAAATGTCATATTTATAATTTAAGAGTTGAAAAATCACACGTCTAGATTTATTCGCCTCACTCGAAAAGTACAATACAGACTTGAAAGATGGTCTAGCCCAGAGCTACTGGGCTAGAGTATTCTAAGAGGATACTGGATAGTCGACATCAATATAGTTTACAATCTTCTATGGCTGGTTAATAGTATTTACTGTACAAATACATTATATGAGATAATATAAGTGTGTAACTATATATATTATATATATATATATATATATATATATATAATATATTATATATATTATATATATTATATATATTATATATATATATATATATATATATATATATATAACTATTACGACTTTGATGTAACTTAAATAAAATGTTCCTGGCTCCTAAAGGCTGCTCACACTGCTGTCTAGGGGTTATAAAATTACACTGAAATACACAGCAACTCTTGGGCCAGCATGTACTCGTATATTAAACAATATTAATTATTATTAAGAAGGAAGGACAAAAACTTACCTACATAAAAATATATCTATATTAGTAATATGTAATTTATATACAACTTACAATCTATTCCAGAATACCACCAGACTCCAGTTCACATTAGCTCACTAGCACACTGCTACTAATGAGTTAAAATAAATCATCAGGGAGGCACCATGACACACCCCCGTCTTCACTTCTCTCTGGTAGACTAATTACCAGCAGGCAAAACACCATACAGTACTCTCGCATTAACAGGCCTCTGCATACTAGGGCCTGACAAATAAACATGAGAACACTTAAACATAAAACTACATATAACATACAAAAAAAAAAAAACTCATCAAACCACCTACTGACACTAATGCCAACCCATGACGACTTCACCCAGCTGCCTTCCTACACGTACTGAACTTAACACTCCTCCCATCTGCTCCTGTCCTGGCCACAGCCTGACTGACAGGAATAAAACGTGTTTTCTTTCAGCTCAATTCTGCATTTCACTGCATAACCGGCCGTATCCCACCGAGGCGGGGTAGCCCAAAAGGAAAAACGAAAGTTCATCCTTTCAAATTTAATAATATATACAGAAGGGTTACTAGTCCCTCTCTCGGCATTTTAGTCTCCTCTTATGACATGCATGGCTTACGGAGGAAGAATTCTGTTCCATTTCCCCATATTATATTATATATATATATATATATATTATGATATATAATATACTATATATATATATATAATATGTATTGTATGTAGTCGTGCCGAATAGGCAGAACTTGCGATCTTGGCTTAAATAGCAACGCTTATCTTGCCATATAGGACAAGTGAAAATTTGTGTATGCAATAATTTCGCCGAAATCATTCTGAACCCAACGAAAAAAATATATGTGATTGTGTTTGTTTATTACTAAATTATTGTAAACGTATTTATAAATATATTTAGTTGGGTTAGGCTAAAATAAATTGTTCTTGTTATAATAAGGTTAGGTAAGTTTCTAAGATTCATTTTGGTGCAAAATTAAAAATTTTTACATTAACGTAAATGAAAAAAATATATCTTTAAACATATAAGAGAAAATTTCAGAAAGGACTTAATTTTAAATGAGTTCTTGCTAATTGACCAGTTTTACATATTCGGCACGACATTATATATATATATATATATAATATATATATAATATATATATATAATAAATATATATTATATATATATATATAATATATATATGTATATATATAATATATATATATATATATATATTTTATATTATATATATATATATATATAAATATATATATATATTATATGTGTCATATTTATATATATATATATATAATATATATATATATATATATATATATATATATATAATAAACGAGGGTGTCTACCTCTGTGGAAGTTGGCAGAGCTTCACTTTGGAGAGCCACGACTAAATCTCTGTTAAACAACACACACAAGGACAATTCCCTGACAATGTCAAGGACAGGGGGCTGGCGGTGGTACCTACTGCGCCTCTAGTTGGCACTGCAGAAGATGTCACTGCCCAGCTACTTTCTCGCGGCAAAAATAATCATCACAGATACAGTCGTTGTGGAGAGCTTGGCCTCTAGCGCCGCGCTTGTGTCAGCCCGCACTCAGCTGTAGTCCTCTTGATGATTACCGAGTCTCATACCCCATTACCAGTACTGCTGTGGTTGTAAGAATTAAGACCAAGATTTAATTTACATGTGAAACATAAATTTGTCTGGCATGACACCAGGAAGGGAAAGGGGCAGGGAGAAGAATCCTTCCTCCGTAAGCCGTGCGTGTCGTAAGAGGCGACTACAATGCCGGGAGCAAGGGGCTAGTGACCCCCTTCTCTTATACAAAATAAAAAATGTAAAAAGACGAAAAACTTTTGCCGAATAAGCCGAATCGCCTATTTTTGGCCTAAAAATCAAGGCTGTCCTCTGCTGAATAAACAGAGAAAAAAATTATTTTAGCCACAACTCTGCGAAATTCAGTCTAAGGATAATGAATTATTATTATTAAAGATTCGCCGGTATTCTCCCTGCCCGGGCCTTTTCCAAGTGGTGGCCCGGCCTTGGCTCCCTCTCTAGGGAGTGTCTGAGACCTAAGTCTGTCATGGGAGGAGGCACAAGTACCTCCTCATCTTTGGGACCAACTGTCCCCAGGCCTAGCCACAAGCTAGGCCTCTCTGGTCTGCCATCCCGCCCCAAGGGGGTAAATGTGAATGACAGTCTTGTGAGCTAAAGGCTCGGGCTCAGGCACCTACCCTACCCTAGAAGGGCTGGGCATGGTGTCGATGGATAATGAAATTATTTATTATTATTATTGACTTTAACATTAAATAAATTTAAATTGACCTATGATATATATATAGCAGAATTTATCTAAAACAAAAAAATGCGCTTAATTGAGGTTGGGTGAGTTTTCTAAGTTTTCGTTCCGAAAAAATCTTTTATTTAATTGTTAATGAAAAATTATTGTCTAACTTTCTGTAGAAGAAGTTTTTTGGAGAAGTTCATTTTTTAAAGAAGTTCCGCCTAATCGGCAACTTCGACTTATTAGGCAATATATATATATATATATATATATATATAATATATATATATATATATATATATATATATATATATATATATATATATATATATATATATATTATATAATTATATAATTTAAATAATAGGGAAGTACTTCCCTATATATATATATACATATATTTATTGCTATGTAGATATATATATATATATATTATATATTATATAATATATTTATCTACGAGCGAGTGGTATCTAATCAGGACAACACTGCGGCTAGCCAAGGACTCGAACCCATTGATTTTGGCCGCCTATTGGTGAGCGAAATCACATGACGCTCTAACCCTCAAGATATATGATCTACAAGAATCAAGCACCCAGCCAAGCTAGGTGTGTTACCTAGGTCCGGGATATACGTGGTTGGGTGCCTCTGAGCTAATTTCATTCTACTTCCTGTTTGGTTACTAGCCAACAAGCAGTATTTTATATTACTGTAGGATTTGGCGGTCTTGTGGGTATAGAGAGCCATGTGATTTTCCCTCACCATGAGGCTAATCGCAGTGTTGTTATTGACATTATATATATATATATATATATATATATATATATATTATATATATATATATATATATATATATATATATTATATATATATATATATATATATATATATATATTGTGCCGAATAGGTAAAACTTGCTATTTTGGCTTAAATAACGACGCTCTTCTTGCCTTACGAAGGAAGAATTCTCTTCACTATTCCCCGTGGAGATAGGAAATAAAGAAAAAACAGATGGTTGCGCATAAATAAACGTGTACATGCATGTGTAGTGTGACCTAGGTGTAAGTAAAAGTAGCAAGATATACCAGTTATCTTGCATGTTTATAAGATAGAAAGAAGACATCGGTAATCCTACCATCGTGTAAAACACTTACAGATTTCCGCTTCACACTCACTTGGCAGGACGGTAGTACCTCCCTGGTTGGTTCTGTCTTCCATCCTACCATCTCATACCAATCTTCTTGTTTGTTTACAAGCAGATTTGCACTTATCACCGTACTTAGATATGCAGTTGTCAGAGTATATATACGGAGAGACGCACCTCTTGGTGTACATTGATATACACCTCTCAGCGAATATACGTAGATATATACACCTTAGTGTATATATCCTGGGTGTGTATATACTGTCGTGACGTGTGCGTGGTAGAGGCTCAGTACTCTCCAGGGGCAGCGAGTCGTCGCCTCGCCAGGTGAATTGAATCACTTTCCTGGTACTTCTGAAAATAGCCGTGATCCACGCATTGTTTCAGCCTCCCTACCCATCCCTCCCATCTCATCTTTACATCTCATCCCTCATTCTTCCTGCCTCATCCCTCATCCTTCCTATCTCATCCACTCAGCAGTTGTTGGCCAACTGTTGATTGTCGTATCATGGGGAAAAATGTGAAGGAAGACTCCAGATGTATTGTAAAAAACTCCAGTATCTGCTGGAAGCATTCATGTGTTGGATAGAAGGTTTCTGTGTACGTAATGATGGTACTTAAAAGAAATCCAAGCAAGACTAAGCTATTATAATGGTAAGGTATGTGGCTAAGTGGGTGTGCGCGTACGCACGTGAGTGCGTGAGCGTGCGTGTACATGTGAAAGTGGAGATGGCTAGCCAGCGGTATCTCTCACCCTGTTATAAGGAGATCAAGTAGACATACACTTGTGTGTCTCGTTAGATCAAAGGTATAATAACGTGACGCTGATAAGACTCGTGTACTACACCAGGGTATCTTTACTGAGAATGATACCCAGGTGATGCATATGTCTTATTCATCCAACTGTATGTCTATAGTAACCATTAGTCTCTTCTTCTCCTGTTCCTCTCTCTCTTGCTCTTCTTCCTCCACTCTCCCTCCTCTCACCAAGGAAGAGACACTGGAGGACCAGGATGTAGCAGTGCACCAGGCGCTCTCTACTAACCTTTGGGATACAGGTGACTCTTACCTGTCACCTGTATTACTTTGTCACCACACACACACACACACACACACACACACACACACACACACACACACACACACACACACACACACACACAAACACACACACATATTGTTTTGGTATGTGAATGATATACCAGAATAGTCAGCTGTATCACTGTCAACATATGTAAAATTAATCGATCAAGACAATTAAAACCTGTGAGAACAAGGAAAGATTAGACATGAACCTGAACAAGCTGCAGGAATGATCAGGGAAGTGACTGCTGGAATTCAGCCCCAACAAATGCAAGGTTACAAAAATTAGGGAAGAGGTAAAACGAACGGAAACTGATTGTAGGCTCTGGGTACATTATTATTATTATAATCAAGGGGGAAGCGCTAAACCCGGAGGATTATACAGCACCTGGGGGAATGTGGAAGGCATTCAGGCTTAATTCGGGGAACTGGAGCACAGATCCAATTCCCTAAATCAAGAGCCCCTCACCAACATCAAGGAACCTTCCTTGAGGGGGGCTCTGGGTACAGAGGTTGCAAACCTCACACAAGGAGGAACACGTAGGGGTGAGTATAGAGCAGAGCACTGCGCCAGGGGCGCACATCAACCAATGCTCGCTTTGACAAATATAAAACTTCCTTACAGGAGTCTCATGATCCTTCACAGCCCTATTTAAGTCATATGTCAGGCCCGTTTTCGAGTATGCAGCACCAGCATGAAACCCTCACGTGATAAAGTATATTAAGTTAGAGGAGAGGCTCAAGGAACTATACAAGACGACATTAGTGAATCGAAGAACCAGCAGAGACTTGATAAAGACATCCAGAATACTCGAAGAACTTGATAGAATGAACATGGATACTGTTTGAGAGGCGAAAAACAGGAACACGAGGGTACGCTTGTAAGTTAAAGTCAGAAAAGTCACACGGATATTAGGAAGCAATTCTTGAACACGAGAATGAGCAGGAAGTGGAATGACATGTAGGAAGTAGTAGTGAAAGTAGGATTCATATTTAGCTTTAAGATAAGACATGGTATGCCTCACACACACGAGAGAGAGAGAGAGAGGTGGGCAGATTGCATTTTTCTTAGACTGCAAGAAGGCCTTGGACACAGTTCCTCACAAGAGATTAGGGCAAAAGCTAGAGGATCTGGTACGTATAACAGGAGGAGCACAGCAATAGATCAGAGAATATCTGACAGGGAGGCAACAACGAGTCATGGTACGTGACGAGGTATTAGAGTGGGCACCTGTGACGAGAGGGGTCTCACAGGGATCAGTCCTAGGACCAGTGCTATTTTTGGTATATGTGAATGACATGACGGAAGGGATAGATTCAGAAGTGTCCCTGTTTGCAGATTATGTGAAGATAATTAGGAGAATTAAATCAGATGAGGATCAGGCAGGACTTCAAAGAGACCTGGACAGGCTGGACGCGTGGTTCAGCAACTACCTTCTCGAATTTAACCCCGCCAAATGCAAAGTCATGAAGATTGGGGAAGGCCAAAGAAGACCGCAGACAGAGTATAGGCTAGGTGGACAAAGACTACAAACCTCAATCAAGGAAAACGATCTTGGGTGAGTATAATACCGAGCACATCTGAGGCACACATCAACCAGATAACTGCTGCAGCATATGGTTGCCTGGCAAACCTGAGAATAGCTTTCCGATACCTCAGTAAGGAATCGTTCAAGACTCTGTACACCGTGTATGTCAGGCCCATACTGGAGTATGCAGCACAAGTTTGGAACCCACACCTGGTCACGCACGTCAAGAAATTAGAGAAAGTGCAAAGGTTTGCAACAAGGCTAATTCCAGAGCTAAGGGAAAATGTCCTACGAAGAAAGGTTAAGGGAAATCGGCCTGACGACACTGGTAGATAGGAGGGTTAGGAGAGACATGATAACGACACAAAATACTGCGTGAAATTGATAAGGTGGACAGACAGGATGTTTCAGAGACGGGACACAGAAACAAGGGGTCACAATTGGAAGTTGAAGACTCAGATGAGTCAAAGAGATGTTAGGAAGTATTTCTTTAGTCATAAAGTTGTCAGGAAGTGGAATAGTCTGGCAAGTGATGCACTGGAGGCAGGAATCATATATAGCTTTGAGACGAGATATGATAAAGCTCATGGAGCAGGGGGAGAGAGGACCTAGTAGCGATCAGTGAAGAGGCGGGACCAGGAGTTGCGTATCGACCCCTGCAACCACAAATAGGTGAGTACAAATAAGTGGGTACACACATACACGTACGCACGCATGTACAACAGGCCTAGTGTCTAATCGATATGCGCTTAGGACAAAATGGTAACTAACACATCATCCACCACACACAAACAAACACTGCACAGAAACATAGACACCCACTACACACAAATATTCACACAGAAGCGAGACAGTAAAAAAAAGATGAAGAGGGATAGAGAAAGATATGGGAGGAAAAAATGAGGTGAAGGTTGAGAGAGAGAGAGAGAGAGAGGAAGACAGGCAGGCAGGCAGGCAGGCAGGCAGGCAGACAGGCAGGCAGGCAGGCAGGCAGGCAGACAGGCAGGCAGGCAGGCAGGCAGGCAGGCAGGCAGGCAGACAGGCAGGCAGGCAGGCAGACAGGCAGGCAGGCAGGCAGGCAGGCAGGCAGGCAGGCAGGCAGACAGGCAGGCAGGCAGGCAGCGGGTGTACTTGTAACAGATTACAGAGTACTTGGAAGTTCACGTCGAGACTACTTGCTGGGAACTATGTACTTGTCCATAGTTAATACACTGTCGTGTCTTAACTACGTGAATGACTCAATGATAGAAAAGCAGAGGGAGGGAAGATGGGAGAGGGGAGAAAGGGAAGAGGTAGAGGTTGAAGAAGGGCACTAACGAGGAAGCAAGAGAGACTCATTTATTTTTGCTCAGTGGCAACTGAACCTCGCAAGAGGAACTGGAGGATGACTATAATGCCAGCGCACCATACATTACTCCTTAAGACATCGCTGAGAATAATCTTAAAGAGTTCGTTAGTAACATGATAACCTGCCTGCAGTGCGTGTTGGCTCCGTGTAAGAGAGGCTGACACGCCAGCTATGTGTTGGCACCCAGGGAAAGAGAGCAATGTTCACCCTGTCTTCTTGATCCTTGCCTCGGCAAGTGGAAGGAGATTAAAAAAAGTGAGTCTAGTAAATTCCTGAGAATTGGTTATCTCAACTTGAACTAATTCTTGGACGTAGTTATCTTGCCAGCTTAGTCATCTGAGAGATTCAGCTGTCTCTTAAAATTAAGCTTCTTAGCTTCACCTCTCGTAAATGTCCTTTGTAAGGTCAGTTTCATAATTTTCAAGTCTCGGGCATTTCTTTCGTCTTAAAATTATGCGTTTTAGCTTTTGCCTCTCTGGGGTTTTCCTCTCATAATTACCATTTGACTTTTACAGATTTTTTAAATCTTTGATAATAATAGATGTACGAGGGAAACATTTGAATGTAAATAGTCTTTAATAAAAATCTAACAATTCAATATATAACGTAACAAAAAATTTCATAATTTTTTTGTGAAAAGGTGTACATTACACACACACACACACACACACACACACACACACACACACACCACACACACACAACACACACACACACACACACACACACACACACACACACACGCGCCGCACACACACAGTACAGGCTAAGGGGCCAAAGACTGCAAACCTCACTCAAGGAAAAGGATCTTGGGGTGAGTATAACACCGAGCACATCTCCTGAGGCGCACATCAACCAAATAACTGCTGCGGCATACGGGCGCCTGGCAAACCTAGGAACAGCGTTTCCGCATCTTAGTAAGGAGTCGTTCAAGACTCTGTACACCGTGTACGTCAGGCCCATATTGGAGTGTGCAGCACCAGTTTGGAACCCACACCTGGTCAAGCACGTCAAGAAATTAGAGAAAGTTCGAGAGTTTGGAACGAGACTAGTCCTGGAGCTCTTCCGGACTTTAAGCGAAACCGACCTGACGATGCTGGAGGACAGGAGGGTAATGGGCGGACATGATAACGACATATAAAATACCGAGAGGAATTGACAAGATGGATAGGGACAGGATATTTCAGAGATGGGACAGAGCAACAAGAGGTCACAGTTGGAAGTTGAAGACTCAGATGAGTCACAGGGATGCTAGGAAACATTTCTTCAGGATGTGGGAGTGGAACACTGGAGAGTGAGTAGTGAGGTAGAATCCATATATAGCTTTAAGAAGAGATACGATAAAGCTTATGGAGCAGGGAGAGTGGACCTAGTAGCGACCAGCAAAGAAGCGGGGACAGGAGCCGTGACTAGACCCCCTTCAACCACAATTAGGTGAGTAAAGTTAGCTAAGTATATAAACATACACACACAACTCGTTAATCCCAAGACTTTAGTACCAATTTTAAGATAAGCGTAACAATATAGTACACACGTATCCCTTATGAAACAAGTGAGTGTCTTGATCACCGATAACAAGATGCTGAACTCATCTCAGAGGCTGCAAACTTTCGCATCTTTTCCAAAGAGAGGTATGGAATTTTATTGGGATCTCTGTTCCGAAAAAAAAAAATTATTTAAAATGGTGTATCATACTGACATTTTTGGAGCACTAAGTTATTGTTGTATCCAGCTGAATAGATAAACTGACCCTCGTACTACTTAAATTATTCTCTGTGATGATTTATATATATATATATATATATTATATATATATAATATAATTTATATATATATATATATGTCGTGCCGAATATGTAAAACTGGTCAATTAGCAAGAACTCATTTAAAATTATGTCCTTTCTAAAATTTCTCTTGTAACGTTTAAAGATATATTTTTTTCATTAATGTTAATGTAAAATTTTTAATTTTGCACTAAATAGAATCTTAAAAACTTATCTAACCTTATTATAACATGAACAATTTATTTTAGCCTAACCCAACTAAATATATTTTAATTTGTTTGTAATTATTTAATACTAAACAAACACAGTGAAATATATTTTTCTCGTTAGGTTCAGAATGATTTTGGCGAAATTATTGCATACACAATTTTTGCTTGTCCTATATGGCAAGATATACGTTGTATTAAAGCCAAGATCGCAAATCTGCCTATTCGGCACGACATCATATATATATATATATTATATATATATATATATATATATATATATATATATATATATATATATATATATATATATATATATATAATATATATATATATATATATATATATATATATATATATATATATATATATATATATATATATATATATATATATATATATAATGTCGTGCCAAATAGGTAAAACTGGTCAGTTAGCAAGAACTCTTTTAAAATTAAGTCCTTTCTAAAATTTTCTCTAATACGTTTAAAGATATATTCTTTTCATTTATGTTAATATAAAAATTAATAATTTTATACCAAAAGAACCTTAAAAACTTACCTAACCTTATTATAATAAGCGCAATTTAATTTAGCCTAATCCATCTAAATATATTTTAGGTAAGTTTACAATAATGTAATAATAACCACAATGAAATGTATATTTTTCGTTAGGGTCAGAATGATTTTTGCGAAATTCTTGCATACACAAATTAAGTCAAAATCGCAAGTTTTACCTATATAGATATTGTTTTGGTTCTAGAACTTAATGTTTTAATTATTTTTTTTTTTGATACTAGTTATTTTGTTCCTAGAGTTTTTTTTATTCATAGAGTTTGCTTTTTTATTTTTTTTAATTTCCAGAGCTTTGCTTTTTTATTATTTCTAAAGTTTGCTGGGGTTTTACTTCTAAAATTTGCGTTTTTTTTTAAACTTTGCTGCTTCTTTTTTTCTAGAACTTACATTTTTTCAACTAGAGTTCGCTTTTTTTCATTTCTAAAGCTTTTTCTTATTTCTACAGTTGATTGTTTTGGCTATAGATATATTGTTTTGGTTCTAGAATTCATTGTTTTGGTTCTAATGTTTACACTGTGCGCAATTTTCTTGGGTCTAGAGATTTACAGGTAATATTTCCTGGTCAAAAAGTATATAATAAACTCGTTTCTGCGGTAGTCGTTGTTTTTCTCAGCGGCGCCAGAAGTGCATGACTTGCGCCTGGCTTAAACAACGATAAATTGTCTTGACAGTTATAGTGCCAGGTTTGGAGGCTCGGGTACACACATGGCTCAGGTGTGATACATCATGTGTTTCATGTATTGTACATGTTGTCTGTCGTGTATTGTACATGTTGTCTTCCGTGTGTTGTACATGTTGTCTTTCGTGTGTTGTACGTGTTGTCTTTCGTGTGTTGTACATGTTGTCTTTCGTGTGTTTTTACATGTGTCTTTCGTGTGTTGTACATGTTGTCTTTCGTGTGTTGTACATGTTGTCTTTCGTGTGTTGTACGTGTTGTCTTTCGTGTGTTGTACGTGTTGTCTTTCATGTATTGTACATGTTGTCTTTCGTGTGTTGTACATGTTGTCTTTCGTGTGTTGTACGTGTGTCTTTCGTGTGTTGTACGTTTGTCTTTCATGTATTGTACATGTTGTCTTTCGTGTGTTGTACATGTTGTCTTTCGTGTGTTGTACGTGTTGTCTTTCATGTATTGTACATGTTGTCTTTCGTGTATTATACATGTGTTTCATGTGTTATATATGCGTTTCATGTATTGTTTATGTGTTTCATGTATTGTACATGTGTTTCATGTATTATGCATCATTTTAGTTCATGTTATGTACAGAATTTTGAATCAACATTGCATTCTTTTTACCAGAATGAATGATACACTTGGCATAAACCCACAAAAATCGGGATTTCAGAGTCGGTTTTGTCACGGGAAATCTTCACGATGCTACGTTTCGCTCACTGTATAAAGCTGCCAGGCGAAGTGTCTTTAAGAGACAAGAATGTTCTTAAACTGTTACAGGTTTAAGATTAGTTTCACTCAAATAATTCGTCACTACAAAGCCTCCTTTCCAGATTATATAACGCACGCAGAAGCCTATTTTACACAGATAAGAGAAGTAACATAGAGAAGACAAAGACAGGCTGCATAGCCAGCTTTTATTGGTACAACGTATCGCTTGATAATAATAGTAATAATATTTGTCTACAAGTACATGATACAACATATACAGAGCTACAGTAGCTGACATCAGTGACATACTGAAGAAAACCCTTTGTTTTACGCAGTATTTCGGGTAAATTATGTCAAGTTTGTTTCCCAGGATGCGACCCACACCAGTAGGCTAACACCCAGGTATCTATTTACTGTTAGGTGAACAGGGATAAGTGAAATGGTCCAGGATAGATCGAAACGTCGTTTAGAGTTTCCTTTCGGGTGTGTGGTTTGTTTCTGAATCATTCTGCCTCGAAGTCATTATTTTCGCCAGGAAACAATTGGTGTTGAGACATACACATGGTAATAATTAACAAAAATGTGTTTTGTTAAGAGAAAACTGGACAGGTCGACCAGGTGTCAACGGTATTACTTCTGCAGTACACACACACCACACACACACAACACACACACACACATCACACACACAACACACACACACACACACACACACACACACACACACACAACACACACACACACACACACACACACACACACACACACACACACACACACACACACACACACACACACACACACACACACACACACACACACTGCCAAGTGATTGTAAAACGAAAACTGTAATTGTTTTACATGATGGTAGGATTCCTGTATGTTTTCCTGTCTCATAAGCATGCAATATTTCAAGATCTTCAACTACTATCACTTAAAATTAAGTCACACACACACATCACATACACCACATACACATAACACAACACATCACCAACGACTTACTACAATCACACTAACACATCACTGTTCGTGTTAGTGTCTTATCAAAGAGAACTGTAATTGTTTTAAAGATGGTGATTCCTGGTATGCTTTCTGTTAATAGCACAATATTCAAGTGATGTCTTGCTAATCTTAAATAACGTCATCCTCACTATATTTAATGTAAAGGAAAATTTCTTTTTCCTAATGGGTTTCCCTGCTATTTCTTTACTTATTTGGTTGTGGTTTAGTTTCTTTCCAATGGAATAGAAAAATTTTCTCAGTAACATTGTTTATAGAGAATATAATATGCCAGTAAGAATAGGTATATAACCTTATACTGTATATATATAAATGTAAAGGAAAATTTTGCTGTTTATTTTTGGCAACTTCTGGATGGATCATGAATTGAAAGAATATATATATATAATATATATATATATATATATAATATATATATATATATATATATATATATATATATATATATAATACATAATATATAATATATATATATATATATATATATATATATATATATATATATATATATATATATATATATATATATACATACATCATAATAGAGAAATCCAAGCGCGTGACTACTCACTTATCAGGAACTTGTAAGTGATACACAAACTTAGAATTTCTCATTATTCAGAGTGGTGTCTGACAACCTTATAATTATTACTATTATTTAATGTTTTTTATAATATATATATATATATATATATATATATATATAATATATATATATATATATATATATATATATATATATAATAGTATTGTAGTACCAAACCGCAGGTTTTAGAGCAAGTGCCAGGTTTCCATTATTGTGATTGTCGTACCATTTCATGCTATAATCAAGGATTCGGTACGTTGCTACTTCTATTACATTTAGGTCACACTACACATACATGTACAAGCATATATATACACAACCCTCTGGGTTTTCTGCTATTTTCTTTCTAGTTCTTGTTCTTGTTTATTTCCTCTTATCTCCATGGGGAAGTGAAACAGAATTCTTCCTCCGTAAGCCATGCGTGTTGTAAGAGGCGACTAAAATGCCGAGAGCAAGGGGCTAGTAATCCTTCTACTGTATAAATTACTAAATTTAAAAAGAGAAACTTTCGTTTTTTTTTTTGGGCACCTGCCTTGTGGATACGGCCGGTTTGTTGAAATATATATATATATATATATATATATATAATATATATATATATATATAATATATATATTATATATATATATATAATATATATATATATATATATATATATTTGTGTGTGTGTGTATGTTGCTATTAGATACACACACACACACACACACACACACACACACGCGCACATATATATTATATATATATATATATATATATATATATATATATATATATATATATATATATATATATATATATATATATATATATTTATATATATATATATATACATTATATATATATATTATATATATATATAATATTATATATATATATATATATGTATATATATACACACATATAGTAGCAACATTTACAGGCAGGTTCCCTGGCCAAGCCGTAGGTCACGTGACTAAGGGAGCCTGCCCATAAATGTTGCTAGGAAATATATGTATACTACACAAGTAGTACTGTGACACAAGGCCGCCAGCAGCAACAACCGGGGTTGACCAGACGAGCCTGGCACAAGGTTGGGCTTTCGAGAGTAGAGAAAACTCTTGAGACAATTACAATGCATATCAAAGGAAAAAGTTTTGTTTTAGTGACGAATATGACAGTTTTGCAAGACCACGTTGACACCTCGAGTGCAGTGCTGACAGTCAGCTTCAACCAGCTGCAGGTTGAAGTTCAGTGCTGACAGTCAGCTTCAACCAGCTGCAGATTGTAGTGCTTATATTCAGCTTCAACCAGCTGCAGGTTGAAGTTCAGTGCTGACAGTCAGCTTCAACCAGCTGCAGATTGTAGTGCTGATAGTCAGCTTCAACCAGCTGCAGGTTGAAGTTCAGTGCTGACAGTCAGCTTCAACCAGCTGCAGGTTGAAGTGTAGTGCTGATAGTCAGCTTCAACCAGCTGCAGGTTGAAGTGTAGTGCTGACAGTCAGCTTCAACCAGCTGCAGGTTGAAGTGTAGTGCTGATAGTCAGCCTCAACCAGCTGCAGGTTGAAGTGTAGTGCTGATAGTCAGCTTCAACCAGCTGCAGGTTGAAGTGTAGTGCTGACAGTCAGCTTCAACCAGCTGCAGGTTGAAGTGTAGTGCTGACAGTCAGCTTCAACCAGCTTCAGGTTGAAGTGTAGTGCTGACAGTCAGCTTCAACCAGCTGCAGGTTGAAGTGTAGTGCTGATAGTCAGCTTCAGCCAGCTGCTGGTTGAAGTGTAGTGCTTACAGTCAGCTTCAACCAGCTGCAAGTTGAAGAGTAGTGCTGACAGTCAGCTTCAACCAGCTGCAGGTTGAAGTGTAGTGCTGACAGTCAGCTTCAACCAGCTGCAGGTTGAAGTGTAGCGCTGATAGTCAGCTACTACCAGCTGCAGGTTGAAGTGTAGTGCTGATAGTCAGCTACTACCAGCTGCAGGTTGAAGTGTAGTGCTGATAATCAGCTTCAACCAGCTGCAGGTTGAAGTGTAGCGCTGATAGCCAGCTACTACCAGCTGCAGGTTGAAGTGTAGCGCTGATAGTCAGCTTCAACGAGCTGCAGGTTGAAGTGTAGTGCTGACAGTCAGCTTCAACCAGCTTCAGGTTGAAGTGTAGTGCTGACAGTCAGCTACTACCAGCTAAGGTTAAAGCTGCTACAGACGTATAACCTTACTTTTCAACACTGTATATTCGATGGGAAGCTCTGCACCGTACGGGTCACACAACAGCTGGGGAATGGTAGGCTATCAGGTTCGGTTCCAAAGGGATGGGTACCTCCATTTCCCTCTATCAACAGTCCTTTACCATCAAAATAAACAACCGCTCCTTCGCTCATTACCCTGAAGGACATAACCCTCAAAAGAACACAAAATAGAGAGGACATGCATTAGGAAAACAGCCATTTAAGTTTATTGAAAAACGAAATTTGAGGGTTTAAACTATGATTTTTAAAGAGGTAAGCCAGCGGAAGTCCTTGGGCAGATGACTAAAAGCTCCGA
>NC_069422.1:44986297-45043797 GCF_026875155.1 Cherax quadricarinatus
AAACACTGGTCCACACACCCCCTACCTTTCCTAAACCTCCTTTTTCATCTGCTATCCTTTTCTCCGTCTTACTCTTAATTTTTTTCAATTAATAACTCTACCATACACTTTACCAGGTACACTCAACAGACTATCCCCCTATAATTTTTGCACTCTCTTTTATCCCCTTTGCCTTTAACAAAGGAACTATGCATGCTCCTGCCAATCCCTAGGTACCTTACCCTCTTCCATACATTTTTTAAAATTAATTGAAACCAACACTCCAAACTATATCCCACCTGCTTTTAACATTTCTACCTTTATCCATCAATCCCGGCTGCCTTACCCCCTTTCATTTTACCTACTGCCTCACGAACTTCCCCCACACTCACAACTGGCTCTTCCACACTCCTACAAGATGTTATTCCTCCTGCCCTATACACAAAAATCACAGCTTCCCTATCTTCATCAACTTTTAAACCCTTTCCCTCAAAATATTCCTTCCATCTTCCCAATACCTTTACCTCTCCATTTAATAACTCTCCTCTCCTATTTTTAACTGACAAATCCATTTGTTCTCTAGGCTTTCTTAATTTGGGTTAATCTCACTCCCAAAACTTTTTCTTATTTTCAACAAAATTTGTTGATAACATCTCACCCACTCTCTCATTTGCTCTTTTTTTACATTGCTTCACCACTCTCTTAACTTCTCTCTTTTTCTCCATATACTTTTCCCCTCCTTGCATCACTTTACTTTGTAAAAACTTCTCATATGCTAACTTTTTCTCCCTTCTACTCCTTTACATCATCATTCCCCCAACGCTCCTCTTCCTCCTGCACCCACTTTCCGTAACCCCAAACTTCTGCTGAAACACTTAAAAACTACATTTTTAAACCCACCCCATACCTCTTCTGACCCCATTGCCTATGCTCTCATTAGCCCATCTATCCTCCAATAAACTGTTTATATCTTACCCTAACTGCCTCCTCTTTTAGTTTATAAACCTTCACCTCTCTCTTCCTGATGCTTCTATTCTCCTTGTATCCCATCTACCTTTTACTCTCAGTGTAGCTACAACTAGAAAGTGATCTGATATATCTGTGGCCCCTTTTAAACATGTACATTCCTGAAGTCTACTCAACAGTCTTTTATCTACCAATACATAATCCAACAAACTACTGTCATTTCGCCCTACATCATATCGTGTATACTTATTTATCCCCTTTTTCTTAAAATATGTATTACCTATAACTAAAACCCCTTTCTATACAAAGTTTTAATCAAGGGCTCCCATTATCATTTACACTGGCACCCCCCCCAAACTTACCTTTCCACAACCCCCTCTAAAAGTTTTCTCCCACTTTAGCATTCAAGTTTCCCCCACCACAATTACTCTCTCACTTGGTTCAAAGGCTCCTATACATTCACTTAACATCTCCCAAAATCTCTCTCTCTCCTCTGCATTCCTCTCTTCTCCAGGTGCATACACGCTTATTATGACCCACTTTCGCATCCAACCTTTACTTTAATCCACATAATTCTTGAATTTACACATTCATATTCTCAAATGGATTTGTCAGTTAAAAATAGGAGAGGAGAGTTATTAAATGGAGAGTTAGAGGTATTGGGAAGATGGAGGGAAAATTTTGAGGAATTTAATGTTGATGAAGATAGGGAAGCTTGATTTCGGTATAGGGGGGGAAAAAGGAATAACTCTTTTAGGAGTGAGGAAGAGCAGTTGGGGTGTGGGGGGAAATTCGTAGGATTGGGGAAAATGAAAGGGGGTAAGGCACTTTTTTTTTTTAAAAAATTTTTTTTCCCCCCCCCCTTCCCCCCCCCCAAAAGGGGGGGAAACCCTTTGGGGGAAAAAAAAAAAATTTCCCTTTTAAAAAAGGGGGTTTTTTTTTTTGGGGGGCAAAACCCCCCTTAAGGGGTTTTTTTAAAAAAAAAAATTTTTTTAAATTTTTTTTTCCCTTTTTTTTTTTTTTTTTTGGGGGGCAAAGGGGGGGAAAAAAAAAAAAACCCCCAAAAAAGGGCCCCAAAAAAAATTTTTTTAATTTAAAAAATTTAAAAATTTCCCCCTTTTAAGGGTTTTTTTTTTTTTTAAAAAAATTTTTTTAAAAAAATTTTTTAAAAAATTTTTAAAGGGTTTTTTTTTTTCCCCCTTTTTTTTTTTTTTAAAAAAATTTTTTAAAAAATTTTAAAAAAAATTTTTTTGGGGGGGAAAAAGGCCCTTTTTTTAAAAAAATTTTAAAAAATTTTTTTTTTCCCCTTTTCCCCCAAAAAAACCCTTTTTTTGGGGAAAATTTAAAAAATTTTTTAAAAAAATTTTTTTTTTCCAAATTTTTTTTTTGGGGGAAAAAAGGGGGGGGGAAAAGGGAATTAAAAATTTGGGGGTTTTTTTTGGGGGGAATTTTTGGGGGAAAAATTTTAAAATTTTGGGGTTTTTTTGGGAAAAGGGGAAAGGGAAAAACATCTTGTAGGAAAAAAACCATTTGGGGAAAGGGGGGGGGGGGGGGGAAAAAAAAAGGGGGGTTTAAGGAAGGCGGGATTTATGGGATAAAGATAGAAATTTTTAAAAGCAAAGGGGGGGATATAGTTTTGGAGTGGTTGGTGCAAATTTTTTAAAAAATGATGGGGAAAAGGGGGAAGGTTTCCCAGGGTTGGCAGAGAGCATGCATAGTTCCTTTGTATAAAGGCAAAAGGGGGCAAAAAGAGAGTGCAAATATTATAGGGGGATAAGTCTGTTTAGTTTTTCCCGGTAAAGTGTTTGGTGAGTTATTATTTAAAAAAATTAAAAGTAAATCGAGAAAAGGATTTGCAGATGAAAAAGAAGGCTTTGGAAAGGTTTTGGGGGGGTGTGGACCAGGTGTTTACAGTGAAACATATAAGGGGAACAGTATTTTGATAAAGGCCCCAAAGGGTCTTTTTTGGCATTTTTGGATTTGGAAAAAAAGGGGTTAAAGAAGGGTGGATAGGGGGGGGAATGTGGCAGATTTGCACGGTATGGGGTAGGAGGGAGGTTTCTGAAAGCAGTGAAGGTTTTTTTTCGAGGATTGTGAGGGTCAAGGTTTTGAAATAATAGGAAAGAGGGAAATTTTTTCCCAGTAAAAGTGGCCCTTTGACAAGGATGGTGATGGGCACCGTTGGTTGTTTAATATATTTTTAGCGGGGTTGTAAGAGAAGTAAATGCGAGGGTCTTGACAAGAGGCGTGGAGTTAAAAGATAAAGAATCACACATAAAGTGGGAGTTGTCACAGTTGCTCTTTGCTGATGACACTGTGCTCTTGGGAGATTCTGAAGAGAAGTTGCAGAGATTGGTGGATGAATTTGGTAGGGTGTGCAAAAGAAGAAAAATTAAAAGTGAATACAGGAAAGAGTAAGGTTATGAGGATAACAAAAATATTAGGTGATGAAAGATTGGATATCAGATTGGAGGGAGAGAGTATGGAGAGGTGAATGTATTCAGATATTTGGGAGTGGACGTGTCAGCGGATGGGTCTATGAAGGATGAGATGAATCATAGAATTGATGAGGGGAAAAGGGTGAGTGGTGCACTTAGGAGTCTGTGGAGACAAAGAACTTTGTCCTTTTGGAGGCAAAGAGGGAATGTATGAGAGTATAGTTTTACCAACACTCTTATATGGGTGTGAAGCATGGGTGATGAATGTTGCAGCGAGGAGAAGGCTGGAAGCAGTGGAGATGTCATGTCTGAGGGCAATGTGTGGTGTGAATATAATGCAGAGAATTCGTAGTTTGGAAGTTAGGAGGAGGTGCGGGATTACCAAAACTGTTGTCCAGAGGGCTGAGGAAGGGTTGTTGAGGTGGTTCGGACATGTAGAGAGAATGGAGCGAAACAGAATGACTTCAAGAGTGTATCAGTCTGTAGTGGAAGGAAGGCGGGGTAGGGGTAGGCCTAGGAAAGGTTGGAGGGAGGGGGTAAAGGAGGTTTTGTGGGCGAGGGGCTTGGACTTCCAGCAGGCGTGCGTGAGCGTGTTTGATAGGAGTGAATGGAGACGAATGGTTTTTAATACTTGACGTGCTGTTGGAGTGTGAGCAAAGTAACATTTATGAAGGGGTTCAGGGAAACCGGCAGGCCGGACTTGAGTCCTGGAGATGGGAAGTACAGTGCCTGCACTCTGAAGGAGGGGTGTTAATGTTGCAGTTTAAAACTGTAGTGTAAAGCACCCTTCTGGCAAGACAGTGATGGAGTGAATGATGGTGAAAGTTTTTCTTTTTCGGGCCACCCTGCCTTGGTGGGAATCGGCCAGTGTGATAATAAAAAAAATATATATATATGCAATAAGATCACAGTAAACAGGTGATTTTAAAATATGCAAAACAACCACTGTGAAAGAGTAGTGAAATTACAAGAAAAAATTAATAATCTCTTAGATGATACTGAAACCTATTCTAAACTTAGAAAGAATCCCTTAGAAACCGTTAACAGCAATTTCAATAAAATAATAAAACTTCTACTGAAAGGCAAAGATGAATTAATTAAACAATTTACTTCCACTAATCCATCTTTACCTTACATGTATGGACTAATAAAAACACACAAACCAGGTAATCCAATCAGATCAGTTATTAGCTCTATAGGATCAGTTTCGTATAAATTATTCAAATGGCTTGTCGACATTTTGAGCCCTATTGTTGGTAAAATTTCTAACTTTAATGTTAAAAACAACATAGATTTAGTTAATAAATTAAGCTCCTTGACTGACTTAAATGATTTTAACATGGTTAGTTTTGACGTTACTTCCTTGTTTACAAAAGTTCCAGTTGATGATTTATTAAGTTTCTTATCTGAAGAACTTGTTAATTATGATTTCCCATTGCTAGTTCCTACTATCATTAAACTTATTAAACTTTGCATTGTTGATGCAAAATTTGTATTTAATGATAAGTTTTACACTCAGAAATTTGGTATGGCAATGGGAAATCCTCTTTCACCTGTTCTTAGTAATCTATACATGGATTTTTTTTAAACAAGATTGCTAAACACAATTCTCCCCAATAGAGCTAAATGGTTCAGATATGTTGATGATATTTTATGTCTTATGCCCAAGAATGTAAATATACACCATTTCCTTGTTAAATTAAATGACTTAGCCCATTCTATAAACTTTACTGTTGAGTTTGAGGAAAATAACTCATTGCCTTTTCTAGATGTTTTAATTATTAAGAGTAATAATGAATTCAAATTTAAAATTTACAGAAAACCTACAAATAACTGTTCCTATGTACACTGTTATTCTTCACATCAAGATAGAGTTAAATTGTCTGTTTTCTCATCAATGTTTTTGAGAGCTTTGCGTATTTGTAGTCCAGAGTTCATAGATGAAGAAATATCCAAAATTTATGAAATAGCTAATGGTCTGAAATACCCAAGAAATGTAATTGAGAAATCATTTAAAATTGCTAGAAATACTTTTTACAACCCAAAAATGGACAACCAACCTTATTCAACTAAAAATATGTTGGTTCTCCCTTACCATGAAAACTTGGTTGATATGCCTTCTCTTCTTAAGACTTTTAATATTAAAGTTGTATTTAAAAATCTTGATACAGTAAAAAAAAAACTTTTGATAAAGAATTCCCCCCAAAATGCTGACGGATGTGTCTATAAGATTCCTTGTAAAATTTGCGATAAAGTTTATTACGGTCAAACTGGTAAAAGTCTCGAACTTAGATTAAAGCAACATAAATGTAGCATTAGAACTGGACAAGATTTCAATGCTCTGTTTATTCATGTAAGAGATTTTAACCATCCAATTTATTTCCAAAAAGTTGAGAAAGTTGTATCAAGCAAGTCCATGGTTGTCAGAAATATAATTGAATCTTGTTTCATAAAAAACAGTTTTGAAAATAATATGAATATTTCCTTTGGTTTATATAAATTAGATTCATTTATAATTAATAAAATTTGGAAAGAATTCAATAATACAATGGACAAATAATAAATATTATTTCTTGGGTATAATATTTTGTTAGTGGGTTGTAGTGAGGTGTGGTCTAGACCTGTTTTTTTTTTTTTTTTTTTTTTTTTTTTTTTTACACAGGGTTTGACAAGGTTAAGGATCCCTAGCTTTATTGACAGCTATTTACAGGTTAAGGATTCGTAACTTTATTGGCAAGCTAAGAGCTGTTACCTACATCAGCTCATTTGAAAGCATTTTTATTGTTATGAGACATACAAGTAGAGAACAGGATGAAGTTGGAGCCATCTGAGGGCTAGCATTTTCATTTGATCAACTGACTTTATCTCGTTGACATCATTATGCTGTACGAATGTGTTCCATATTGAGTCATCCCGGGTTTATATGATCTCAGATGGAGTGATGTTCTGGAGAAGGGTACAGCCAGAGTGAAGTTGCTGCTTTCTCCCCGTCTTGTGGCGTAAAAGCTTGTTTCACGCTGTCCTCGAAGTGGATCCAAGTTTGGTACTTTGACAATATTGGCTTTATACATAACATTAAGGCCACCCACATCCCTCCTGTGTTGAAGGCTCTGCTGAAATGACAGATCTATCCAGGATGGGTCCAGGCGAGAGATGAGACGTCTTGCTCTGTTCTCCACTCTGTCAAGCAGTCGCAGATGAGAGGGGGAGCAGGCAAACCAAGAAAGTGGAGCATACTCAAGGTGTGAGCGTACTTGTGCCTCGTACAGAATCTTGCAACCCCCTACTGTCAAGCAGATGCGAGATACGGCGAAGTGCTGTAAGCTTTCTGGCTGCCTTGTTTGCTAGATTTACAACATGGTTCTTCATGGTTAGTTTGGAGTCAAATTTTCACCCCAAGGATTATCAACTTCTTCTCCAGGTGCCAACACCCTCCCATTCATCCTTACTACTGCACCAGCATTACCATCATGGTGCCTAGAGACGATCATCATTTGCGTTTTCTCAGGTGCAAATGTTACTTGCCATCTATTTCCCCAAGCTGATATAGCTCTTGGCTGGTGATTGATGTAGCTTAGAGCAGCTGGCATTTCTTCTCTTGGATAAGTGAATGTCAGTGTACAGTCATCTGCATATGCATGCGATTCTGGGATGAGATGAAGAAGGTCGTTGAAGTAGACATTCCATAACAATGGACCCAGCACGCTTCCTTGTGGAACACTTGCCCCAATAGGATGTCTTGCTGATTCCGTTCCATTGAGAACTACACTTAGAGATCTACCATGAAGGTAATCACTGAGGAGACATAGCGTAGAGCCTGCAATTCCCAGTGCTTGAAGTTTTGCTAAGAGGCCCTGGTGCCACACCCGGTCGAAAGCACCAGCAATGTCCAGTGCTCCCACACAGCTGACTTTGGATTCATCCAGTGACTGGTGCCACTTAGTGGAGAGGTTTAACAACAGATCAGCAGCAGAGTAACCTTTCCCGAACCCATATTGACGATCACAAAGTAGTGAGTGGTAGTCAAAAAACTCTGTCATTTGTCTTGAGATTATTGTCTCAAGGATCTTACCAGTGATTGACAGGAGTGACACTGGTCTGTAGTTGCTGATTTCTGCTCTGCTCTTCTTTTTGTGAACAGGGACTACATTTGCCTCTTTCCACAGAGAGGCCCATTTACACTGTACTAGGCAGTGCTGAAAGATGCGAGTTAGAGGTGCTGCTAGCTGGTCTGCACATCTTCTCAGCAATCTTGGGCTCAACTTGTCAGGACCCACAGCCTTTTCTTGGTCAAGCGATTTAAGAAGGAAATGTACCTCCTCCTGCCTAATTGTCAACACTGACAGTTTTGACACAGTTCTTGCAGCTAGCCAAGGAGGGTCCCTTGCTGGATCAGGAACTTGCATTTTGGTAGCAAAGTGTTCAGCAAAGAGGTCCGCCTTCTCTTGACTACTAGTAGAGGTGGTCCCAATCTGTCGATTTAGAGGTGGAATGAGTTCATCAGGCAGATAACCTTGTCTGTCCTTGACCAGGGACCACCAGGTTTTGGAGCCTACCCTACCTGATGCTAGCTTTCTTTTTGTATCCACCTCCCATTTAGCAATGGCCCACTTTTGAACGTCACCCATATGCCTACATGCTTGCCTGTGCAAGTTCCTGTTATAGGAGGTAGGATGTCTCTTATACCTTCGCCATGCTTTGTACTTAGCAGTAGCAGCCTCTCTACAACGAAAGCCAGACCAAGGCTGATCTGTAGGCTTCGTCACACATTGCCGGTGAGGAATGTGTTCTTGTTGTAGATTAAGGATGTGTCCAGTGAAGGCTTTCACTTGGTTGTCAACATCCCCTTGGAGAAGAGCATTCCAGTCGGTGGTGGCGAGCTCAGAGCAAAGGGCTGGCCAAGTACCTCTTTCCCATAGCCAGGTTGTGCGTGTGGACTCCTCACCTCGTTCTGTTGGGATCTTAAGTGTCGTAAAAACAGCCTTGTGGTCAGACGATCCAACGTAGCCGAGGGGTTGACAAGTGACTATGCCTTCTGCCAGATCACTCACTACTAGGTCAAGGGAGGAGCAAGAGATGTGAGTAGGGAAATCAACAAAGTTTCTCATGTCAAATACTACAAGAATGTCATCAGAGTCCCTCTGTATAAGGTGTTGGTTGAGGTCACCAACAATTATGATATGTTGACAGTTGTGTTGTAGCAGAAGGGAGTCAATATTTTCCATTAGGAAGTTGATGGGGTCTGCATGTTGCTACTGAGGTCTGTACATTGCACATGCTAGTACAGAGGTACTAGTGTTTATACAGAGCTTGAAGAACATCATTTCAAGATGAGTAGGGGTGGCAACATCAATGTGCTGGGCATGAACACTTTTAGAGAAGAACACAGCAACACCACCTCCTTGCCCTTGCCTGTCTCTTCTCATCCATGAGGTGTAGCCAGCAATTCTTGCAAAATTTTCTGAAGTCCTCTCATCCAAAAATGTTTCAACAACAGCTATCATGTCGGGACGTCGAGTGTTCACAAAACTATGTGTGAGCTCTCCAACATTGGTAATGAAACCTCTAATGTTGGCCGACAGGATGCTTTCCTTTGTTGTATTACTTTCATAGTTCCCTGACAAAGTGAGTAGTCACGAAAGCGCTTGGAATTTCACTACTCTTTTACAGTGGTTGTTTTGCATATATGTATAATATATATATATATATATATATATATATATATATATATATATATATATTATATAATTATAAATCTTTATATGTATAATATAACTATAATAATTAATTAATATCTTAAATGAAACAGAGTCACATGTGTGAAAAATGCACAGTAGAAGGCGTTCAGAATCATCTAACTGCCGTGTCCGCCTGCAGCAAGGAATCGGGCAGACTGAGATGGTGCCCTTGCACTCTCTTGTCTCACGTTTTTTGGAAGCAGCCATTAAGAATGCCTCAATGCAGTGGTGCCTGTCGGTGGTGATTCTCTATAAGTACAGTATCTTTGCAATATATGTATGAGTAGAATTAAAAAATAGCTCCTGAAGAGGATAAACGTTCCACAGTAAAATGCACATTATGACCTTTTATAACCCGTGTACAACATTATATCTGTGTTTCGAAACCCCTGTGAAGATTCTTCCTGTTTCTCCTAGTACATCTATGTTCGCCCTCCAATGGAGTTAAGACATCATATCGATAAGATGCAACAAGATCTGTGTAGAAGAAAAAGAAAGGATTTTTTTTCACACGGGTAAGGAAAGCTACACACGTTGTAGAATATGCTTCTAACATGTAAGCTCTCGCTCTGTGTAGTTTTATCACAACATGATAAAGCTCTACGCAGCTAGACAGTCTCAGTTAAAGCTCGTTTTACAGCGTATGTTCTACTCACCTTACCTCCTGATTTAATGGTAAGTTGGTTAGTCTAATTTGTTAATAAAGTCTTCTGCTTTGCAACACTCCAGTTTTTTTTTTTTTACCTTTTTCACTGTTTAACAGTGTATTAGTTGCCCGTATTGGAAAGGCGAGGGTATACGTTGCAGCAGTTATCTACTGCAGCAATACTGGTTATAGCACCTTGTTCAGCATGCTGGAAGTATTGGCATAGAAAATTTCAAAATATTTCCCTCGCAGAAATGGGTCTGGGTTGAGTTAGTTTGGTCTGGGTTGTGCTGGTCTGGTGTGGGTTGTGCTGGTCTGGTCTGGGTTGTGCTGGTCTGGCCTGGGTTGTGCTGGTCTGGCCTGGGTTGTGCTGGTCTGGTCTGGGTTGTGCTGGTCTGGTGTGGGTTGTGCTGGTCTGGTCTGGGTTGTGCTGGTCTGGTCTGGGTTGTGCTGGTCTGGTCTGGGTTGTGCTGGTCTGGTCTGGGTTGTGTTGATCTGGCCTGGGTTGTGCTGGTCTGGCCTGGGTTGTGCTGGTCTGGGTTGTGCTGGTCTGGTCTGGGTTGTGTTGACCTGGTCTGGGTTGTGCTGGTCTGGCCTTGGTTGTGCTGGTCTGGGTTGTGCTGGTCTGGTCTGGGTTGTGCTGGTCTGGGTTGTGCTGGTCTGGCCTGGGTTGTGCTGGTCTGGCCTGGGTTGTGCTGGTCTGGTCTGAGTTGGGCTGGTCTGGTTTGGGTTGTGGTGATCTGGTCTGGGTTGTGTTGGTCTCGTCTGGGTTCTGGTCTGGGTTGTGTTGGTCTCGTCTTGGTTCTGGTCTGGGTTGTGTTGGTCTCGCCTGGGTTCTGGTCTGGGTTGTGTTAGTCTGGTTTGAGTTGTGGTGGCCTGGTCTGGGTTCTGCTGATCTGGTCTGGGTTCTACTGGTCTGGTCTGGGTTCTGATGGTCTGGTCTGGGTTTTGCTGGTCTGGTCTGGGTTCTGCTTGTCTGGTCTGGGTTCTGCTGGTCTTGTCTGGGTTGTGCTAGTCTGGTCTAGGTTGTGCTGGTCTGGTCTGGGTTGTGCTGGTCTATGTTACCAATTTAAGTCAGTTCCAGGTGGACATGGGTGTTAGAGGTATGAGAATAATATTTATTGGCGCTGTACCTGACCATATGCTGCTCTGCATTATCTGGTATTCTCTCTCTCCCTCCTCTCTCTCTCTCTCTCTCTCTCTCTCTCTCTCTCTCTCTCTCTCTCTCTCTCTCTCTCTCTCTCTCTCTCTCTCTCTCTCTCTCTCTCTCTCTCTCTCTCTCTCTCTCTCTTATTTTATGCATCCATGCATTTAAATGCAGCCTCCGTTACGCAAAAAATATTAATCTTTGAGTTACTACGAGCACAGCTACAAACAGTAAGAGACGGGGCCCAGGAGCTGATAATCGACCCCATAAATGTGTGAGTGGCTACAGCTGGCCGGCAGATGCAGGTGAGGAAGCAAGCATTATAAGATGGAAGAATGTAAAGTAGCTCCGTCGGTGGAGACTGCCCAACACGGGACACTCAGGGAGTGTCATCACAAACTAAATAACCTTTCATTCACTCCGTCCCGGCATGCGTGGGCTCATTAACACTATGTGTGGGTGTATCGTGGGCAGGTGCCGGGTTATTGTCACCATGTGAACTCAGTGTCTGATGTAGGCCAGGATCAACGACAGGCCTGGATCAACGACAGGTCTGGATCAACGACAGGTCTGGATCAACGACAGGCCTGGATCAACGACAGTCGGATCAACACAGTCTGGATGAACGACAAACCTGGATCAACTATAGACTCGCCAATAGGCGAGCGAAGCAGAAGCTTAACGTAACGAGTTGAATTCCTTGGAGATAGGTCTTTGACGCAATCACTTTCACAATTTGTACAATATTCTGAAATGTGGCTAACAAATGCACATAATAGGAGGACGACTTGAAACTGGGAGGGAAAAAAAGGTATCCTTAATGAATACACGGGTATTCAAAGGGGCTGTGATAGACTCAGTGGTCAGATCGCGGATAAAAAGTTCGCAGTGGACAAAAGCAACAATATTACACCGGAGAATAACACAGAATGAGTGGGAGACCTTTGCTACTGGGTCTACCCCCGGCTATTTTTCTTTTGCTGCAGCCTTTCCTCTCCCCCACCTATTCTTCACTTATCCTCGCTTGCCCCCCATCACCCTTCGTGGGTTCTTACGTGTGAGTTCGTCTATGAGTGGGAGACGATGTTGTTGTGGTCAGAAAAGTGGCAAATGACAGCTCCAAGGTTGAGCCTCTGATTACCTCGTCTTTTGCATATATTTCTTCACATGTCTTGTGTTGATAAAGCCACTGGTTGGCGAAACGTCTACAAATAAAGATCTTCAGATGTTGCATACGTGTCTGATTCTTCAAATGTAAGGCTCTAACCCTGGGAATGGAAAATAACCATAGCACTAAATGATATAGATCTTTAACCAGATGCAAAAACGCAGACTTGGAAATTCTGATTAACGGGAACTTTAATTAAAGCGATAACAGTGATATACAAGTGATCGCGATAGAGCTAATGTATTTTACTGACTTCTTATCAAGTATCAGGTGGTGGAAGTCGTAGTGTCAGTAAGGCCTTATTTGAAATACACAGTTCAGTTCTGGTCTCCATATTACAGAATGGGTGTCAAATTAGCCACAAAAATATAGAGGAAAGGTATCAAAGGAAATATTAACCAAGATAAGATGGAAATAATTTTTCATACTCTAGAGAGGCATAGAATTTGAGGGAAAATTATTGAAGAGTATAAATGGAGAAACAATATAAATAAAAGGTATATAAAGTGCCGAAAATAAAACTTTTTTACCCAAGGGTGTTCCAAAGAGAGCATCACCTATTTACTCAGGGCGGACCCAAGATGGATATGTTTACCAAATTCACGAGGTATGTTAAAAGATTTTTCACGCGACTCATTATTTCCGAGAGGGTACAAGAGAAGATACCGCGTGTCTCAACGAGTCTCAAAAACTATAAGAAAGTGTTAGATTTGGCAGAAGTGAGTCAAGACCAGAGTTACGGAGGGAGATATGTCCTTAAACGCACGCACACGAACGCGCGCACACATTCGTTGAGAACAAGCACTCCCTGGGGCTAATGGTAATTAAATACTTTAAAAGAGGGAGTAGAAGAAATAAAAACTGTTGGCATTAGTAGAAAGGACCAGAGAAAACATACTCGAAAGAATTTATAGGGTGGACAGTTCAAGACTGTTAGAAAGGCGGAGGAAGGGAACATGTGGGCGTAAACATAATACGAATGATAAAAGGAAGATATTAAGATATTTCTTCAGCCTTGGGGTCGTCAAACAAGGACTTTCACCCCTTCGTGGATTCTATAACTATTTAACGTCGTTATTTACAGCATCTACCAAAAACTTTTCAGTAATATTCCCCCTTCTTAATTTCAACTTATCAAGAAAAAATTCCTCACATAACAAATCACAACATTTACAATAGTCCACAGGCAAGGCTGCATGCCCACTTTGTTGTTACTTCGTTAGATATAAGTGTTAGATTCATATTTAGTCAAGCATCAGGCCTGGCCACAAGGTTTCTGCATAATAAATAGAACTGTTTGCCATCCTATTAACACAATGCGTTACTTATGACTTGTTCCATGGTACTGTGACTTATTTTCGTATCAGGTCATTAAAATCACAGACTAATGAACTTCTCTATGATGACTTGGATGAACAGAAAGGAGACGAGCACTACTCTTAACAGACAGGAGACGAGGACTAACTACTCTTAAGAGATAGGAGACGAGCACTATTCTTAATAAAGAGGATAAGATCACTACTCTTAACCGTATCAGGATATTTTTAGACTGGGGTGGGCACCAGCATCTCCAGAAGCTTGGGTAAATGTTTAGGTAGCTATACCGTGCGGGTGTGCTGTCTGTACCCCAGGTGATAGCTCTTAATGGAATGTTGTTTTTGTGGGACTTGGCTAATCCGTACATGGTTGCTAGGCTTGGGTTGTTGGGGATCATTTGTAATAAGTTCTTAACTGCTTTGACGTCCTGAGGATTTTCCTGGTTCATTTGATGAAATTGTTGGTGATGTAGAAATGTTATTTCTTCTTTAAGGGGTGAAAGACTGATTAGCTCGTATTTACCTCATCACTACTTTTGTTGTCTCCATTATTTAATTCGCCTCTTTATTCGACTGAAGAAGCCTGCTGAGCAGGAGAAACGCTTCAATAATAAATATACCCAACTGTTGTACATGTCTTACTGTCTGGTGGGTGTTAAGGAGATGTCGGATGAAAAGGAATACACACTTAGACGGTCTGGTAACTTATATTATGAGGTCTTGAGGGGTAGCCCAGGCCTTGCCTTGTTGAGTCTATGCCTAACTGGGATCTGAGAGAGATGCCTCTAGCCAGTGGCTCACGTGCGAGGGGCTCGTGACGTCACAGCTAGCCACGGAGCCTATACAGTTAGTCAGGGAACCTATCTATAACATAGCTGGGATTATCTACTTATACTACACAATACCAGTAATCAGTGACACTACTGACATTACTCACCCCCAGAAATAGGCTATTTTACGCACACAAACACACACACACACACACACAAGGGTAACAGGAGTAATGAAAAAGCCAGGATGAGCCCATGGTTTACCCAAAGGTGCAGGGAGGCAAAAACCAAGTGTGCTAGGGAATGGAAGAAATATAGAAGGCAAAGGACCCAGGAGAATAAGGAGAACAGTCGTAGAGCCAGAAATGAATATGCACAGATAAGAAGGGAGGCCCAAAGACAATATGAAAATGACATAGCAGCGAAAGCCAAATCTGACCGAAACTGTTGTACAGCCACATCAGGAGGAAAACAACAGTCAAGGACCAGGTAATCAGGCTAAGGAAGGAAGGAGGAGAGACAACAGGAAATGACCGGGAAGTATGTGAAGAACTCAACAAGAGATTCAAAGAAGTGTTCACAGAGGAGACAGAAGGGACTCCAGAAAGACGGAGAGGTGGGGCACACCACCAAGTGCTGGACACAGTGCACACAACCGAGGAAGAAGTGAAGAGGCTTCTGAGTGAGCTAGATACCTCAAAGGCAATGGGGCCAGATAACATCTCCCCATGGGTATTGAGAGAGGGAGCAGAGGCGCTATGTGTACCCCTAACAACAATATTCAATACATCTATCGAAACAGGGAGATTGCCTGAGGCATGGAAGACAGCAAATGTAGTCCCAATCTTTAAAAAAGGAGACAGACATGAAGCATTAAACTACAGACCAGTGTCACTGACATGTATAGTATGCAAAATCATGGAAGAAGATTATCAGGAGAAGAGTGGTGGAACACCTAGAAAGGAATGATCTCATCAACAGCAGCCAGCATGGTTTCAGGGACGGGAAATCCTGTGTCACAAACCTACTGGAGTTCTATGACATGGTGACAGCAGTAAGACAAGAGAGAGAGGGGTGGGTGGATTGCATTTTCTTGGACTGCAAGAAGGCGTTTGACACAGTTCCACACAAGAGATTGGTGCAAAAACTGGAGGACCAAGCAGGGATAACAGGGAAGGCACTACAATGGATCAGGGAATACTTGTCAGGAAGACAGCAGCGAGTCATGGTACGTGGCGAGGTGTCAGAGTGGGCACCTGTGACCAGCGGGGTCCCGCAGGGGTCAGTCCTAGGACCAGTGCTGTTTCTGGTATTTGTGAACGACATGACGGAAGGAATAGACTCTGAGGTGTCCCTGTTTGCAGATGACGTGAAGTTGATGAGAAGAATACACTCGATCGAAGACCAGGCAGAACTACAAAGGGATCTGGACAGGCTGCAGAACAGTCCAGCAATTGCTCCTGGAGTTCAATCCCAACCAAGTGCAAAGTCATAAGAATGGGAAGGGCAAAGAAGGCCGCAGACGGAGTACAGACTAGAGGGCAAGACTACAAACCTCACTCAAGGAAAAGATCTGGGTGAGTATAACACCAGGCACATCTCCTGAGCGCACATCAACCAAATAACTGCTGCAGCATATGGGCGCCTAGCAAACCTCAAGAACAGCATTCCGACTCTTAATAAGGAATCGTTCAGGACCTGTACACCGTATACGTTAGGGCCCATATTGGAGTATGCGCACCAGTTTGGAACCCACACCTAGCCAAGCACGTAAAGAAACTAGAGAAAGTGCAAAGGTTTGCAACAAGACTAGTCCCGAGCTAAGAGGTATGTCCTACGAGGAGAGGTTAAGGGAAATCAACCTGACGACACTGGAGGACAGGAGAGATAGGGGGGGACATGATAACGACATACAAAATACTGAGAGGAATTGACAAGGTGGACAAAAACAGGATGTTCCAGAGATTGACACAAATAACAAGGGTACACAGTTGGAAGCTAAAGACACAGATGAATCACAGGGATGTTAAGAAGTATTCTTCAGTCCACAGAGTAGTCAGTAAGTGGAATATTGGAAGCGAGAAATGGAAGCAGGATCCATACAAGCTTTAGCAGAGGTATAAAGCTCACGGTCAGGAGAGTGACCTAGTAGCGATCAGTGAAGAGGCGGGGGCCCGGAGCTCGGACTCGACCCCCGCAACCTCAACTAGGTGAGTACAACAGGTGACACACACACACATTCAGGACCCTGTACACCGTGTATGTTAGGCCCCATATGGAGTAATGCGGCACCAGTTTGGAACCCACACCTAGCCAAGACGTGAAAAACAGTAGAAAGTGCAAAGGTTGCAACAAGACTAGTCCCAGGAGCAATAGGTATGTCCTACGAGGAGAGGTTAAGGAAATCAACCTGACGACACTGGAGGACAGGAGAGATAGGGGGGACATGATAACGTACATACAAAAATACTGAGAGGAATTGACAAGGTGGACAAAGACAGGATGTTCCAGAGATTGGACACAGTAACAAGGGGACACAGTTGGGAACTGAAGACACAGATGAATCACAGGGATGTTAGGAAGTATTTCTTCAGCCACAGAGTAGTCAGTAAGTGGAATAGTTTGGGAAGCGATGTAGTGGAGGCAGGATCCATCATAGCTTTAAGCAGAGGTATGATAAAGCTCACGGCTCAGGGAGGTGACCTAGTAGCGATCAGTGAAGAGGCGGGGCCAGGAGCTCGGACTCGACCCCCGCAACCTCAACTAGTGTGAGTACAACTAGGTGAGTACACACACAACACACACACACACACACACACACAACACACACACACACACACACACCACACACACACATACATACATACACACATACATACATACATACATACATACATACATACATACATACATACATACATACATACATACATACATACATACATGCATACATACATACATACACACACCGCAGACGGAGTACAGACTACAAACCTCACTCAAGGAAAAGGATTTTGGGGTTAGTATAACACCAGGCACATCTGAGGCGCACATCAACCAAATAACTGCTGCAGCATACGGGCGACTAGCAAACCTAAGAACAGTATTCCTACCTCTCAGTAAGGAATCGTTCAGGATCCTCTACACCCTGTACGTTAGCCCTATATTGGAGTATGCAGCATCAGTATGGAACCTACAGCTAGCCAAGCACGTAAGGAAACTAGAGAAAGTGCAGAGGTTTGCAATAAGATTAGTCCCGGAGCTAAGGGACATGTCCTACGAGGAGAGGTTAAGGGAAATTGACCTGGCGACACTGGAGGACAGGAGAGATAGGGGGGAAACGATAACGGCATATAAAATACTGAGAGGAATCGACAAGGTGGACAGAAACAGGATGTTCCAGAGATGTGACACAACAACGAGGGCTCACAGTTGGAAGTTAAAGACTCAGATAAATCACAGGGATGTTAAGAAGTATTCCTTCAGTCTGAGTAGTCAGGAAGTCGAATAAGAGGTATGATAAAGCTCAGGGAGCAGGAAGAGTGACCTAGTAGCGACCAGTGAAGAGGCGGGGCCAGGAGCTGTGACTCGACCCGTGCAGCCACAACTAGGTGAGTTCACACACACACACACACACACACACACACAAAGGTCTTTCGTCCAAAGAAACAAAGCAAATTCTAAAGGTGCCAGAGACTGGAAAAAGAGTACAGAAAGAGTATAAGGTAGAGAACAGAGTCCCTTTGGAGCAATTTAGGCTGGGACTCTTCTAAAGTTGTACGCATGAATGTACGTGTACACACATCTAGTAATAGTCTCCCAGTTGAGTCTTGTTCTTGTCGGTACACAAAGATGTTATATACTTGTTTATCGCACCTTTAATTGTGTAATTTTTAAAAAAAAAAGTAAAATTGTTTAACATGACTGAATATGAATTACCCTTGAGAAAGCGCTCGCCTCTCGTTCCTTCACCGTGTCTCCCCATATCCTGATTTCCATCCCCTATTATTTGTCCCTTTGTCTTCAACTTGCAATTACATATCAGGATGTACTACTGTTAACGCTTTTTTTGAAGCCTAGTTCCTAGACTTTTTATATGCTTCTACACTGCCGTCCCGAGAAAATAACGTATCTCCACCTCCTCTCATTAATCAGTAACTTCTATAAGTCTATTACCTTCTCACCATTATCTTACCCAGCCATCATAGGCTTATTCTAACATTCCTACACAAATCGGTTATCAGAAGAAAAAAAAATAGTTTCCTAAATAAAACTAGACTGTTTTGTGTGAGATTTATTTTTTTCTCTCTGGAACCTGGTTCGCTCAGGAAAAAACTGAAGAAAGACGAGTCTTATTGGGATTAGTGCTGTCTCTGGCAAGCCAAGACAATGGCGATCTACATGGAGTTAGTACGATCAAAATCCCCTCTTTGTCACAAGGAACTGTAGGCCTTGCGTGTCAGAGCTTCCAGAATCTCTGAAGAAGATACCTAAACACTTCTGAGGTCCTTAATCAAATCGTGATTCTTAATGTTACTGTGTCCAGTGATAACTTGTAATTATGGTGAGGGGAAGGAAGGAGAAAGAAAGAGAGTGAGAGAGTGGAGGGGAAGGGAAGAAATCTTGCTTAACAAACGTGCAATCGAATCTCGAAACTATTGCTCACACAGAAGATGAGAGACCATAGAAGGACTTCTCAAAAGCAGTCAGTAAAATTCCATGCATAAACCTTGCCTGGAAAACCCAAGGATATGGCATCATCTACGAAATTCAGAAAATTAATATTTCCTGAAACACAACAGAATCCACCTGGAGAACCTGTTGTGAAAGTTCCATTGTGATTCATTCTCCTTAAATCAGTTTGTGATGCATATACTGCTGATTAGATTTTAGATTTTTCTGACGAAGTGACAAATATATCACGCAAAACCCAACTACTTCAAGAAGTCCAACGTGACGCACACTGCTATGAATTCAATCTCGCTAAATCGCAGTACACTCAAAGCAACAATAATTGTCTTATCTCAGAGTTATGAACCCTTAGAACAATCTGCCACTTTGAAGCCGTCGACACTAGAGAGCGCTAGAGTTAAAAAAAATAAATATCTCCTGGAAAAAATCTCAGGTCACTTGATGGACTTTACATGTACCACACTAGCCTCATCAGCGGTAAAATCTAATCTCCATGTACTTTGTATTTATATCTCCTGTGCTTTGTATTTATATTCGTCTCTTTGTTGATGAGTTCGTGGTTTTATAACTAACGAATACTTGTGCATTTATAAAATATGGGGTGGCAAAAGAAGTGGGATATTCAAATTACCTCGGGTAGAAACCCAAATGCTTCTGGTCGATGTAAATTTTTCCCTGCTTCTCCGAGGTAATGGATCCCCACAGTTTGGACTAGTGATGGAGCCTCTTAGTGTTTCCTAACTTCCTTTCACATTTATATCAGGCTCTTGATGAAGATTTATATCTTCCATCTTCCTAATCACATTTCTGAATTATTTAGACTTCCTCTCGTCTCTTTCTCTCAGTCACTTAGTGCTACTTTAAATCTCTCTCTAAGCAGATTACATTACTGCAACTGTCTTCACTCTAACAACCTTCTAACCAGCAGCTAATGAGTGCCTGTCAACTGTCAGCTCAGAACAAATGAGTGAGAACTCATTAGTTGAAGGTAGTTTGGAAAAAACTCTTGTTGCAACCAAAAGATATTAGCCAATGGTTATAGAGGAGCCGCTAGATAGTACCCTATACTCACAGAGGAGACACGAGATTATAACTAATGCCCACAGAGGAGCCGCAAAACCATACCCAGTGCTCACAGAAGAGCCATGAGATCACACCCACTGCTCAAAGAGGAGCCCCAAGATCATACCCAATGTTCACAGAGGAGCCACAAGACCATACCCAGTGCTCACAGAGGAGCCACAAAACCATACCCAGTGCTCACAGAGAAGCCATGAGATCACACCCAATGCTCACAGAGGAGCCACAAGATCATACCCAAAGCTCACAGAGGAACCACAAGATCTTGACGAATGTTCTTAAAGGAGCCACAGAATCTTAACCAGTCTAGCCGAGGAACCACATGAACTTCACAAATGTTTTCAGAAGCGTTAAAAAGATCTATACTTAATCTTGAGAGCGTTTAACTGAACATTCCTCAACACAAAATTGGAATATCACTTAACTCGGAGTAGTTTCAAGATGACGGGAGGTTGTTAGTGTTGGCACAGCGTGTATTGATCCGCCAGGGTGTGTAAATATGTTTGGGATTACCAGCGGTTGGCTGAGTAGACAGTGCGTGGATGATGAAGTTAGTACCAGGCTGATGGTACTTGTGCACTCCTGCTTTCCCTCTTGTTGCTGGGCTATAAATGTGTCAATAACTGAGAGCGATGGTGGGAAGAAGGATGGAGGAAAGTGATCGATGTTTCGCCTTTTGAGTTTGTGTATCGTTGTTCAGCCTTGATGCGTTTGTAATAAGATTGATGATTGTCAGTGTCGAAGAATGAGACACTTGTGCAACATTTGGGTATCTTTATTCTGGAAAGATTTCGCCAGTCAGTTGCTTCTTCAGTCCAATGAAGAGATAGGTGGAAGATGAGGAGTTTGAGGTAATCAGTCACTTCTGTCAAGAGTGATATCTCGAACATATCGACTCCAATCTAATAGACTGATTACCTCAAACTACTCCTCATCTTCCACGTTTTTCTGCACCAGACTGAAGAAGCCACTGGCTGGCGAAACATTTCCAGAATAAATATATCCAAATGTTACACAAGTGTCTCATTTATCCCTCCCTCCCTAAGGGATACTTGTAGGTATTATTAATACAGTAAAGTATTTTATGCAACATTCTGCGTTATATAGACGCGTACTTGTACGTGTACTTCCCGTTTACTATGGACTTTTCCATACCTCTTGCGTGAGCTTTATTCAGGATGAGGTGGACTCCTGAGCATCATTGTATAGCGCATCTAATAATTAATACACTAAGCTAATAGCTAAGAGAAAATTATAAAAAAATGAAAGTCCGCGAATAATTCCATGAAACAAAATTTCCACTTCCTCCTCCCTTCTCCTCCTTCCCTCCCTTTGCGTTCGTGTGTGCTTTCTTCCCAGCTTTCTCTGACACTCGGGCAGCTTTCTTATCCAGTCTGGAAATCTCGCCTATATTGAAACTTCTCGAGACAAAAATAAATGCAAAAACGAGAAGCTTGAGAAAATATACTTGAGAATATTAGAATGTTTGTTACGTGGCCTTAAAAAATAAGAACCAAGAGACTGAAAAGTTTTGAGTGTAGAATAAATTTTCAAGGCGGAGGAGGGGCTCTGAGGGCGGCCAAGGAGATTTGAGGGCGGCCAAGGAGATTTGAGGGTGGCAGAGGGGTTCTGAGGGCGACCAAGGGGTTCTGAGGGCAGCCAAGGACCTTTGAATGCGGCAGAGGAGCTCTGCAAGTCAAATTCAGAGATGACATAATCACTAATGATCAAGGCATTAAGCTCATAATGGAAGGTTAACATTTGTGTCATTAGTCCGGCAAACACTGATTTGTAATGCAGAAGCCAGAGACCAATTCTTATGGCCAACTAGACGTGATCCTCCAACTCTCATGTCTTCGAGGGTGATAGACATTAAATCGTCTTTACATTTCTACTGCTTCTGCTGCCTCTGTTTTCGACTGAAGAAGCCTACCGTGTAGGCGAAACGTTTCGGAATTAAGATACGTAACTGTTGCACATGTGTCTTATTAACTTGTCGATGTTGTATATCATTATCACATTCATCCTCATACTCGGTCTCTGAAGAAGTGACAAAGGAAGACGCGGTCCTGCCAGTCACTTCGAGGTTCCGTCAATATATATAATTTTAATATCTTCTTACTAACATTTAGGCGAAAAAAAAATATTTCTTCAGATGGTTATAAGGCACTTAAGAGCTTTTTTTTTAAGTAACGTGATGTTAAATGAATACATATTCCATAGAGATGAAATACTCTTGTTATCTATGAGGATAGTTGATGCTGGTTCAAAAATTTAATATTTTTAAACTTTTTTTTTTTTTGCTAAAATAACTTTTTTTGCATTTACTTTTAGACATCAAGATTTAGGGTGAGATTTGAGTGTTAATTTATCCAATGACTGACACTGGGACTATCAACCTCCTGCTCCATATTAACCAACTTGGTGGCTTTAGAACAGCCAAGAATAATTCTGAAAGTTTTCATTTTGTATCAGCTCAAAGGACCTGAGTTCTCTTTAGCTGATATCAATTAATTAGATTTCGGATTTTGCCGCTGATGTAGCTGGTTACTGCGCACCCAATATCCATCCTGTGGACGGTAGTGTAAGAGTATATGAATACACAAAAAGTGTTACGATGCAGTATAATCTTTCAAGGATCTAATATAGGCTTCGCAAACTATTTTGACTACTGCGTTAATACTACTGATCTCAAGAAAATAAAATTTTCTTGGATATTCGAAACATCACAAGATGATAGCTAACAGACATCAAATAATTCAAAAGATTTCATAGTAGTGCAAATATGTTAATTGACTCATTGATTTATAAGGCGACCAACGGTTTCAAGCCAACCGGCTCTTCAAGGTAGTACCTTGACTCAAAAGAACTTGAGCTACCCTGCCTTTCTTTGGATCAAACCAAATTATCACTAATTCTCCATATGTTGTATGAGCCCTCAGAGTTTAATGCTTCCTAATGAATATCATAACATTAAGATGAGGAATTAGTCACATAGGCAACATTTAGTTATATATATTTGAAGAAGCTTCGCCAACCAGAGGTTTTGTTAAATCAAAGAGATTATTGAAGGTGTTGAAAGTGAAGACAGTAGAAGACGAAGTAATCAGTCCCTCAGTCTGGAAACCAGTATTCTGTATGTTAGTTTTGATGAATCTGATGTGCAGGCAGGAAGATGGCTTCCAGTTTGAGGGACTAATTACCTCGACTTCCTCTGTCTTCTGTGTATAATTCAACACCTTCGATAACCGCTATATTGAAATGATAGTCTTTGCTTGGTCTTCCAATACAGTTAGTCATGTGTTACATGTGGCTAATTCCACATCCCCTCGGTAGTAATGAAAAATATTAAGAGTAAAGAAATGATAAGGTGATTGTGACTATGTTGTCAGAGTTTTGTTGTGAGATGTCAGGAAGGTGAAGCAAGTAAAATGACGAGACTAAACTTGGCCACTTGTCTGAACTCCGACGTAACGTAAACAAACCGGAGAGTGAGAGTGACGTACTCAGGCGCCTGTTTGACACTGTGTGACCCAGTGGGCAACCCGCGCCCCCAGCACCCCCTGGCACCCACTTCTGTCAGTAGTCCATGACAAGTGGCTACCCACCTTCCCTCCCTTCCTCCCTCCCTCCCTATCCCCCTTCCATCCATCCCAGTCCGCCTCCTACACCCCTCCCTCCTTTCAATCCCAGTTCCCCCTACACTCCTCCCTCTCATCCCAGGATCCCCTACACCCCTCCATCCCTGTCCTCCCTACTTCCCTTAGGGGCACTCCACCTCTAGTCTTTCACCTTTCCTGGAATCTACCTGGAGGTCGTTCCGAGTGTCAACGCTCCCGCGGCCATAGTCTAATATGGGAAGGAAAGGCCTATTGCGAGGAGAATGCAACAATGAATTTACACTGTTTATATGCATATATTCTTAGATATGTATTTTTAAACTCTTCATTGCATTAAAGTTTCTCTGTGGGAGGAAATAAAGAGCTCGTGTTCCAGTCATTTCCTCTCCTCTCTGCAACAACCTCTCCACTTCATCCTTCAATCTCCTCACTCTCTGCAAAATTTCTTTTTGTATCCCTTTGCAATTCCTGTTTCTCTTCCCCTTCTTCCATCACACGACTCTCTTGTTCTAATTTGTTTTGCGTCTTTTTTGGGGGGTGGGGGGAATACAGTAAACAGAGAAGACTCCTGCAGTTCTCTGAGGTGACGGTGTCATGCCTGCAGGCTTCTGGGGTGACGGTGTCATGCCTGCAGGCTTCTGGGGTGACGGTGTGATGCCTGCAGGCTTCTGGGGTGACGGTGTCATGCCTGCAGGCTTCTGGGGTGACGGTGTCATGCCTGCAGGCCTCTGGGGTGACGGTGCCATGCCTCCAGGTCTCTGGGGTGATGGTGCCCATTCTGTGTGATGGAACATGACAGGGTAAAATAGGTAGTTTTGTTCCCACTGTGTCTGCGTTGATGAATATAGTTTTGTTTAGTAAAAATTACTCACCTTCGTGAGATCTATTTGTGCCGACAACTGTCGAAGACCTTTAAGACCCTTAACGCAAGTAAATGACCTTTACAACGCAGATAAATGACGTCTTTCTTGCAACCTAAGGCTTCACGGATGGTGATGCCTTGATGTTTGTGATCTTAAATCAAGGTGAGCGCGACACTTTCTCTTCCATCGAAGTTGATTGTATCGTATTTTCTTCGTTCTGAGAGCTGATTATACCGAGTTCTCGTTTACCCAGTGCACTCTGACTCCCAAAGTGCACTGTTATCCTAGGCATGACAAGCTACGTCAGTCAACAACAGCATCGATGTCAGTTCGCAGTCTTACCGGAGAAGTGTCATTAGGTTACAGCAAGGACGAGGAAGTGTATCCCCGACCTTTCTGCTGAGATTTCGTAGCATCCAAACTTGACGCTGTATCCCCGGAGAAACATGAGCAACACCCACGTCAAGAGAATCCCTTTTATCCTGAAGAAGGACGCATCACCACTATCCACTCTTCAAGAGTCCTCTTCCATCCCGCTACTTCACATTTCACTCTGGCACAGGGTTTACGACCCATTAGGCCTACTCACTCTACCCCCCCTTGCACACCTGAGGAGAATCTCATCCCACAGAGACCTAAAACAAAATCTACAAGACATATAAGTTTGAGATACAGTTGCCACCTTGAAGAAAGTTGCTTGTAATATTAAATAACTTACCAGCTGCTTGCTTTACGGAGCTCATGAAGCCTAGAAAAATTGTTACTACAAGTAAAGCAAACTTTATGCAATAATTTGGTTATAATTACAACAATCATCTCTTATTTTCAGTAATTATAAAAATGAATAATAAATGGAGGAACAGGTGCGAGTGACTGCTAAACAACAAATTGGATAAGGAAAAAAAAGAATGAAAGTATTGGAATAAGCTTTTATTGAGACGATGTTTCGTTGTGTAGAGCTAAACAATGAACAGCAGACGTGAGAGAAGGAAGCGAGTGATCCAGGTGACATAGAAACACCTGAAACAAGTATACAACTTGATCCAAGTGCCATAGAGACATCTGACACAAACATGAGTCTTGATGCAAGTAACGTATAGAGATCTGACACAAACATGTGTCTTGATGCAAGTGACGTATAGAGATCTGACACAAACATGAGTCTTGATGCAAGTGACGTATAGAGATCTGACACAAACATGTGTCTTGATGCAAATGATGTATAGACATCTGACACAGACATACACAAATAACCCGCACATACAAGAGAGGAGCTTACGACGACCTCACGGTATTGTGCCTTTTTTTTTTTTTTTTGTTATTTACTGACACAGACATGTCTTGATGCAAGTGAAGTATAGACATCTGAATCAAACATGTACCATCACATAGAGCAAATAACAAAGAATTATTATTTTGAAGAAGTTTGGAACAGTGTTTGGGTTCGTCCTAAACCTGATAATGGTCCGGGGAGGACCCGAAACATTGTCTCACGTTTCCTCTGCATATTGTGTTTTTAGTTATTAGTTGTTCAAGCCGCGGGATTGTACCTTTTCAGTAAGGAATTTTATGAAACAAATAATAAATTTATAAACCAAGGATTCAAATATGTTCAAAAACCAGTTACAAAGATGTACGCAAAAAAAAAAAAAAAGAGAGAAAGATATTCCATATAACAGTCAAAGAAACTACGAAATAGATGACAAAAACACACGGAGGAAATTAGGAACGAAACCCCGAAAATTCTGCCCATTATTTCTTAATACATCCAGAGCCGTGCTGTCAATGTGAATTCGTTATCTCGTACACTTAATTCTACAGTATCTCCTTGAAATAAATATTACCTATTACCAAGCGTATTTCTATGTATAATTAAAGGCCTCTGGTTATCAGTCAGTCCTGGTGCTGCAAGATTACCTACTCTGCCCTCTGCAACACTCTCTCACACTCTGGTATTTACGTCACCCGTAACAGTTACTCTCTTCATAAATATTCGATTGACACGTCCCAAAATATCTCAAAATATCAAGTGTGGCTTTAGTTAGTTATGTCTTCTAGGCTTCTCAATATGTTTTAGAATTTGTTATTAATATCTTAAGAACATAAGAACATAAGAACGAAGGAACACTGCAGCAGGCCTACTGGCCCATGCGAGGCAGGTCCAAGTCTCCTACCGGCTTAAGCCAATGCACCCAACCTAGTCAGGTCAGGTCCCCTTGACTTAAGGGAGGAACACGGCAACCGTCCTGGTAGCACAAGCTAATCAGGTCCAACTCACACCCACCCACACCCACTCATGTATTTATCCAACTTATTTTTAAAACTGCACAACGTTCTGGCCTCTATGATTGTACTTGGGAGTTTGTTCCACTCATCCACAACTCTATTACCAAACCAGTACTTTCCTATATCCTTCCTGAATCTGAATTTTTCTAACTTAAAACCATTGCTGCGAGTCCTGTCTAGGCTAGATATTTTCAGCACACTATTTACATCCCCTTTATTTATTCCTATCTTCCATTTATACACCTCAATCATATCCCCCCCCCTAATTCTACGTCTTTCTAGAGAGTGTAGATTCAGGGCCCTTAGTCTATCCTCATAGGGAAGGTTTCTGATACATGGGATCAACTTTGTCATCCTCCTTTGTACATTTTCCAGAGCATTTATATCCATTCTGTAATACAGTGACCAAAACTGTGCAGCATAATCTAAATGAGGCCTAACCAAGGATGTATAGAGTTGAAGAACAACCTGAGGACTCCTATTATTTATGCTTCTTGATATGAAGCCAAGGATTCTATTAGCTTTATTGCGAACACTTATGCACTGTTGTCTTGGTTTCAGATTACTGCTAACGAGAACTCCTAAATCTTTTTCGCAATCCGTAATATTAAGATCTACATTATTTAGTTTATATGTGGCATGGTTATTGTCCTGTCCAACATTTAGAACTTTGCATTTGTCTATATTAAACTGCATCTGCCACCTCTCCGACCACTGCATCAGTCTACTCAAATCTTCCTGGAGTGCTCTAATGTCCTCTTCAGAATGAATTCGACGGCCTATTTTGGTGTCATCGGCAAACTTGCTGATGTCGCTCTTTATGCCCTCATCTATGTCGTTTATGTATATTGTGAACAGCAGGGGGCCCAACACTGACCCCTGTGGAACACCGCTCGTGACACTTCCCCACTCTGATTTCTCCCCATTTATGCAAACTCTCTGCTGCCTATTTGTCAACCATGCCTCTATCCAGGAAAAAATTTCTCCTCCTATTCCATGTGCCTTAATTTTCCTCAATAGTCTCTGATGTGGGACCCTGTCAAAAGCCTTACTGAAGTCCATATACACAATATCATATTCATTACCATGATCTACCTCCTCAAATACCTTAGTGAAAAAAGTTAATAAATTCGTAAGGCAGGAACGCCCCTTTGTAAAACCATGCTGAGATTCGTTGATTAATTTATGCTTCTCAAGGTGGCTACGAACTGCCTCGGCAATTATTGATTCCATAAATTTTCCCACTATGGAGGTTAGGCTTATTGGTCTATAGTTCGAAGCTAAGGACCTGTCACCTGCTTTGAAAATAGGTATCACATTTGCCATTTTCCACTTATCTGGCACAATGCCAGCTTGTAGTGATATGTTGAAAAGATTAGCCAAAGGTTTGCTAAGCTCCTCTTTACATTCCTTTAGAACCCTTGCATACAGTTCATCAGGGCCTGGGGATTTGTTAGATTTTAATTTATCTATTTGCCTAAGAACCATGTCACTTGTGACCCTAATCGTGCACAGTTTATTATCGTCCTTTTCCACATAATTTATCATTTCTGGAATATCGCTGGTATCCTGGAGTTTACCTGGAGTTTACCTGGAGAGAGTTCCGGGGGTCAATGCCCCCGCGGCCCGGTCTGTGACCAGGCCTCCTGGTGGATCAGAGCCTGATCAACCAGGCTGTTGCTGCTGGCTGCACGCAAACCAACGTACGAGCCCCAGCCCGGCTGGTCAGGAACTTACTTTAGGTGCTTGTCCAGTGCCAGCTTGAAGACTGCCAGGGGTCTGTTGGTAATCCCCCTTATGTATGCTGGGAGGCAGTTGAACAGTCTCGGGCCCCTGACACTTATTGCATGGTCTCTTAACGTGCTAGTGACACCCTTGCTTTTCATTGGGGGGATGTTGCATCGTCTGCCAAGTCTTCTGCTTTCGTAGTGAGTGATTTTCGTGTGCAAGTTCGGTACTAGTCCCTCTAGGATTTTCCAGGGAATACAGGTTTAGGAACCTCAAGCGCTCCCAGTAATTGAGGTGTTTTATCTCCGTTATGCGCGCCGTGAAGGTTCTCTGTACATTTTCTAGGTCAGCAATTTCACCTGCCTTGAAAGGTGCTGTTAGTGTGCAGCAATATTCCAGCCTAGATAGAACAAGTGATCTGAAGAGTGTCATCATGGGCTTGGCCTCCCTAGTTCTGAAGGTTCTCATTATCCATCCTGTCATTTTTCTAGCAGATGCGATTGATACAATGTTATGGTCCTTGAAGGTGAGATCCTCCGACATGATCACTCCCAGGTCTTTGACGTTGGTGTTTCGCTCTATTTTGTGGCCAGAATTTGTTTTGTACTCTGATGAAGATTTAATTTCCTCGTGTTTACCATATCTGAGTAATTGAAATTTCTCATCGTTGAACTTCATATTGTTTTCTGCAGCCCACTGAAAGATTTGGTTGATGTCCGCCTGGAGCCTTGCAGTGTCTGCAAAGGAAGACACTGTCATGCAGATTCGGGTGTCATCTGCAAAGGAAGACACGGTGCTGTGGCTGACATCCTTGTCTATGTCGGATATGAGGATGAGGAACAAGATGGGAGCGAGTACTGTGCCTTGTGGAACAGAGCTTTTCACCGTAGCTGCCTCGGACTTTACTCTGTTGACGACTACTCTCTGTGTTCTGTTAGTCAGGAAATTATAGATCCATCGACCGACTTTTCCTGTTATTCCTTTAGCACGCATTTTGTGCGCTATTACGCCATGGTCACACTTGTCGAAGGCTTTTGCAAAGTCTGTATATATTACATCTGCATTCTTTTTGTCTTCTAGTGCATTTAGGACCTTGTCGTAGTGATCCAATAGTTGAGACAGACAGGAGCGACCAGTTCTAAACCCATGTTGCCCTGGGTTGTGTAACTGATGGGTTTCTAGATGGGTGGTGATCTTGCTTCTTAGGACCCTTTCAAAGATTTTTATGATATGGGATGTTAGTGCTATCGGTCTGTAGTTCTTTGCTGTTGCTTTACTGCCCCCTTTGTGAAGTGGGGCTATGTCTGTTGTTTTTAGCAACTGTGGGACGATCCCCGTGTCCATGCTCCCTCTCCATAGGATGGAAAAGGCTCGTGATAGGGGCTTCTTGCAGTTCTTGGTGTAAAAACTGAGAGGAAGTATGTGTTAAAACTTCTACACATTTCCTTACCACTGTCAGTGAGTTGACCCGAGGAACTTTTGAGTGGGCCTATCTTGTCCCTGATCTTACTTCTGTATACCTGAAAGAATCCTTTTGGGTTAGTCTTCGAATCTCTTGCAACTTTAACCTCATAATCTCTTTTTGCTTTTCTAATTCCTTTTTTTATTTCTCTCTTTAACTGAATATATCGATTTCTTAATTGCCCCTCTCCTCTTTTGAATTGCCTATATATGCCTCTCTTTTGACCAATTAGATATTTTAATCTATTGTTCATCCATTTAGGATCATTTTTGTTTGATCTGATTTCCCTATTTGGAACATAATTTGACTGAGCAGCTAGAACTATGCCCTGGAAAGCGTCATATCGGCAACCATCACCACCTACCTGACCCTTAGTCAGGTCATTCCAGTTCAGCCCACCTAAGTAATTTTTCAGTCCTATGAAATCAGCCAAGCGGAAGTCAGGGACTGAGACTTGATTGCCATTATTAGGGGAATTCCATGATATATTAAAACTGAGTGATTTGTGATCACTTTCCCCAAGCTCATCATTAACCTCAAGATTATTAATTAGTGCTTCCCTACTGGCCAGAACCAAATCAAGGAGGTTATTTCCCCTAGTTGGCTCTGTCACAAACTGTTTTAAAAAACAATCCTGGATCGTATTAAGAAAGTCACCTGACTCTAAATTTCCTGTCAAATTGCTCCAGTCAATCTGTCTATAGTTGAAATCTCCCATTAGCACAACATTTTCGTATGTAGATGCCTTACGAATTTCGTCCCATAGAAGTTTACTGCACTCCCTATCAAGATTTGGGGCCCTGTAAATCACACCCAAAATTAGTTTTTCTCGGCCCTCGAGAAGCTGTAACCAAACAGATTCAGTGGCTGACGCTTCTAATTTAATATCTTGTCTAACACAACAATTTAAATTGTCTTTGACATACATCGCTACTCCACCACCTTTCCTGTTGACCCTGTCAGTGTGGAATAATTTATAGCCTTGTATGTGACATTCAGAGGGCATCTCTCTATCTTTCAGATTGAGCCAGGTCTCTGTTATAGCAATAATATCTATGTTTCCTGCACTTGCAATTAATCTTACACTCCTGCTATTAGTATAGTAAACCTTAAGGGAGCTAGTCCCTTGCTGCCCTCTGCTGTCCCCCTTTGTTTGCTGACCTGATCTATTGTTTTTATTTATAACTTCATGCTGAATGCCTTTTATACATTTACTGTTTCCAACCCTAGTGTTGCAACCTGCTTGTTTCCCACACACACCCATACCTCTATCTTCCATCAGTTTAAAATCATAGGCATTTCACCAATGGCTTTCTCAATCGAGTCTGCAAGTGCTACCACCCCAGCCCCAGAGAGATGTACACCATCCCTTGCATACATATCATGTTTGCCATAAAAGTTGTTCCAGTTGTCAATGAATGGGATTGCAAGTTCCTTGCAGTATCTGTCTAGCCAGCAATTTACACCAATTGCCCTAGACAACCATTCATTTCCTACTCCCCTTCTAGGCAAGATGCTACATATGATTGGGATCCCTCCCTTAGACTTAATGAAATCTATAGCTGACCTGTACTTATCTAGCAGATCTTCTCTCCTACCCTTCCCAGTATCATTTCCACCAGCACTGAGACAGATAATGGGCTTGTTCCCATTACCTGACATGATATTATCCAGCCTGTTGACTATGTCCCCAACACCAGCTCCAGGGAAGCACACTCTATCTCTCATCTTCTTATTCCTATTACAAAAAGCACGGTCAATATATCTTACCTGAGAGTCACCAACCACAAGAATGCGCTTACCTCCATTAGCAGGGGCAGTAGTACCCTTACCTTCACTGGCCACTGAAGTACATTCATCCTGAAGAACAGAGAAGCGATTTCCTACCTTCAGATCTTCACTCTTAACTTTCCTTACTCTGATGCGCCTCCCATTACTGTGAACCACTCGTCACTTGTAGCAGGTGCTGGGCTGCACCTCACTGCTGGTAGCCGTTGCTACCTCCCCACCTACAGCCTCCTCACAGCGAGAGACAGACTGCACCTCACTGCTAGAAGCCTCATTCCCCACAACTCCAGCCACCTCACACTCTCTCCCAGACCCATTGAGGTGGACCTTCAGCCTCCTAATCTCCTTCTGGAGAAGCAAGACCTCCTCCTTCAACTCTCCAACCTCAATTTTTAAAACACTGCAGAAGCAAGCCATGCTTTGTAACCGTCCACGCTAATCCCCAAAGCAGCTCAGGGTCTGTGACCTCACGCGACGACTGACCACACACACACACACACACACACACACCCACACACACCCACACCACACACACACACACACACACACACACACACACACACACACACACACACACACACACACACACACACACACACACACACACGCACAAACTGTGGCCACTTCATAAGGGACACCCTTCTAGTACTAGGTATGTCCCTCCTTTGCCCCCAGAACAGCCTGAAGTCTTCGTGGCATGAATTGAACAAAGTTTTGGAAACATTCCTTAGAGATTCTGATGCACGTTAACATGATAGCATCACATAGTTGCTGCAGATTTGTTGGCTGCGTATTCGTGCTGCGAATCTCCCGTTCCACCACATCACATCCCAAAGGTTTAAACTAAATTCTTACCCTACAATCTGCATGTTGCAGCAGGAATCGCGATTCCTCATACCAGGCGACGTTTTACCAATCCTCAACTGTGTCAACTGCAGTCTCAGTTTCCTGTTCTTAGTAAACAGGAGTGGAACACTGTGTGGTCTTCCGCTGCTGTAGCTCATCCACTTCAAGTTTCGACGTATTGTGCATCCAGGGATGTTTTTCTGCATACCACCATTGTAATGTGTGGTTATTTGAATTGCTGTAGGTTTCCTCTCAGTCTGAACCAGTTTGTCCATTCTTATTTGATCTCTCTCGTTAACAATGCGTTTTTGCCTCACAGAACTGCCGTTCCCTGGATGTTTTGTGTTTTTCACACCACTCTCTGTAAACTCTACAATAAGATCACAGTAAACAGGTGATATCAAAATGTGCAAGATAACCACAGTGAAAAGTAGTGAAATTCCAAGCGCTTTGTGATATCTCGTATTTTCAAGGAATAGTAAAAATAATAGGACAAAAGACTTATAAGGGTGAGACATGACCTCACACATGACCCAAGACGCTGAGCGTGGGAGTGTAGCGAAGATCTGGTCAGGTCACATGTCGAGTAAAATTATGTGAGTGACATGTCAGGCATAGTTTAAATTCCTCACAAATTATATTCATTATAAATGAATCTACATAACAATGAACTTATATTCATATTCAAATCAGTATATGCCCTTTACAAACTCATTCACGACCTCTGTCCACACTCAGGTATAAACTCTAATCATACTAATTCCCCGCAACTCTAAACTCATTCAAGAGCTTCTCTTATTATCCATAACACAAATACTAACATTCCTCAGGAATCTTCCTTGAACGTTGTTTAATGTCTGTTGTCAGGTCGTCTTATCAGCACAACCTTATAATATCCTCTTGTCAGCACAACCTTGTAAGATCCTCTTGTCAACACATCTTTGTAAGATCCTCTTGTCAACACAACCTTGTAAGATCCTCTTGTCAACACATCTTTGTAAGATCCTCTTGTCAACACATCTTTGTAAGATCCTCTTGTCAAAACATCTTTGTAAGATCCTCTTGTCAACACAACCTTGTAAGATCCTCTTGTCAACACATCTTTGTAAGATCCTCTTGTCAACACAACCTTGTAAGATCCTCTTGTCAACACAACCTTGTAAGATCCTCTTGTCAACACATCTTTGTAAGATCCTCTTATCAACACAACCTTGTAAGATCCTCTTGTCAACACAACCTTGTAAGATCCTCTTGTCAACACATCTTTGTAAGATCCTCTTGTCAACACATCTTTGTAAGATCCTCTTGTCAACACAACCTTGTAAGATCCTCTTGTCAACACAACTTTGTAAGATCTTCTTGTCAACACAACCTTGTAAGATCCTTTTGTCAACACATCTTTGTAAGATCTTCTTGTCAACACAACTTTGTAAGATCTTCTTGTCAACACAACCTTGTAAGATCCTCTTGTCAACACAACCTTGTAAGATCCTCTTGTCAACACAACCTTGTAAGATCTTCTTGTCAACACAACTTTGTAAGATCCTCTTGTCAACACATCTTTGTAAGATCCTCTTGTCAACACATCTTTGTAAGATCCTCTTGTCAACACAACCTTATAAGATCTTCTTGTCAACACAACTTTGTAAGATCCTCTTGTCAACACAACTTTGTAAGATCCTCTTGTCAACACAACTTTGTAAGATCCTCTTGTCAACACAACTTTGTAAGATCCTCTTGTCAACACAACTTTGTAAGATCCTCTTGTCAACACAACTTTGTAAGATCCTCTTGTCAACACAACTTTGTAAGATCTTGTCAACACAACTTTGTAAGATCCTCTTGTCAACACATCTTTGTAAGATCCTCTTTTCAACACAACCTTGTAAGATCCTCTTGTCAACACAACTTTGTAAGATCCTCTTGTCAACACAACCTTGTAAGATCCTCTTGTCAACACAACTTTGTAAGATCTTCTTGTCAACACAACTTTGTAAGATCTTCTTGTCAACACAACCTTGTAAGATCCTCTTCTCAACACAACTTTGTAAGATCTTCTTGTCAATACAACCTTGTAAGATCCTCTTGTCAACACATCTTTGTAAGATCCTCTTGTCAACACAACCTTGTAAGATCTTCTTGTCAACACAACTTTGTAAGATCCTCTTGTCAACACAACCTTGTAAGATCCTCTTGTCAACACAACCTTGTAAGATCTTCTTGTCAACACAACCTTGTAAGATCCTCTTGTCAACACAACTTTGTAAGATCTTCTTGTCAACACAACCTTGTAAGATCCTCTTGTCAACACAACTTTGTAAGATCCTCTTGTCAACACAACCTTGTAAGATCCTCTTGTCAACACAACCTTGTAAGATCCTCTTGTCAACACAACCTTGTAAGATCCTCTTGTCAACACAACTTTGTAAGATCCTCTTGTCAACACAACTTTGTAAGATCTTCTTGTCAACACAACCTTGTAAGATCCTCTTGTCAGTACTATGCTGTGCAAGGGCCTCATAATATGGTCACTGTTTCATATATATTTTCTTACGCCGTGAAACGTAAGTGAATTTTGACAAGACACAACAGCTGTGATCACTGTCAACAATTTTCTCATTTTAACGTCTAGCGTTAACCATCTTATTTACGGAATTTGGTTAAGTGTTACGAGAGAAGACATGATAAAGTGTCTGCCAACGATCATTATTCTGCCACGATACCGTCGTGCCAAATAAGCCAAACAGGTGAGTTTGGCCCTAAAAAGCAAGGTCATTTTCTGGCGAATAGCCAAAGTGAAAATTTGTTTTTGCCATAACTCTACAAAAATCAATCCGAACATGACGAAAATTTTTTTGTTAATGTCCAATAAATGTAAAATGATCTATGCTATATATAGCAGAATTTGGTTTAAAACAACTACGTTAAATTGATGTTAAGTGAGGTTTCTAAGTTGAGTTTGATGCAAAAATATATTTATATCTTCGTCAAGGTAAAAAAATGTGATTCTATTAAAGGATTTTTTGCAAAAGTTTATTTATTAATGGACATCGACACCATGCCCAGCCCTTCTAGGGTAGGGTAGGTGCCTGAGCCCGAGCTTGCAGCTCACAAGACTGTCATTCCCATTAGTCCCCTTGTGGCGGGGATGGCAGGCCAGAGAGGCCTAGCTTATGGCTAGGCCTGGGGACAGTTGGTCCCAAAGATGAGGAGGTACTTGTGCCTCCTCCCATGACAGACTTAGGTCTCAGACACTCCCTAGAGAGGGGGCCAAGGCTGGGCCACCACTTGGACAAGGCCCGGGCCGGGAGAATACCGGCGAATCTTTAATAATAATAATATTGATGGAGTTGGGCCTATTCGGCAAGTTCGACTAATTAGGCGCAACATATATATATATATATATATATATATATATATATATATATATATATATATATATATATATATATATATATATATATATATATATATATATATACATATAAATATATATATATTATATATATATATATATATATAATATATAAATATATATATATAATATATATTTATATATATATAATATATATATAAAATATATGCAAAACAACCACTGTGAAAGAATAGAAAAATTGTATTCAAAATTTGAATACAATTAGAGAAGTTGTAATCAAAAATCTTGATACAGTAAAAAACTTTTGATAAAGAATTCCCCCAAAATGCTGATGGATGTGTCTATAAGATTCCATTGTAAAATTTGCGATAAAGTTTATTACGGTCAAACTGGTAAAATCTGAACTAAGATTAAAACAACAATAAATATAACATTAAACTGGACAAGATTCCAATGCTCTATTTATTCATGTGAGAGATTTTAACCATCCAATTGATTTTCAAAAAGTTGAGAAAGTAGTATCAAGCAAGTCCATGGTCGACAGGAATATAATTGAATCTTGTTTCACAAAAAGCAGTTTTGACAATAATATGAATATTTCCTTTGGTTTATATAAATTAGATCCATTTATAATTAATAGAATTTGGGAAGAATTTAATAATACATTGGACAAATAATAACTTTTAAAATTCTTATTTCTTGGGTAGAATTGTTTGTTGGTGGGTTGTGTGAAGGACCTGTCTAGTTGGGCCGGCGGGCCTACTACAGTGTTCCTTTTCTTATGAGTCGCGAGTCAGGTGTTTCTTTGTTGTGGGATCTGATAGTGAGGTGTGGCTAGACCTTTATATACCTTCCTTTGATGCTTTACTCTCATTGTTCCTTGATAATGTGAGTAGTCACGAAAGCGCTTGGAATTTCTCTATTCTTTCACAGTGGTTGTGTTGCATATTCTGAAATCACCTGTTTACTGTGATCTTATTGCATATATATACATTTATTATTTTTTTTATTATTATCACACTGGCCGATTCCCACCAAGGCAGGGTGGCCCGAAAAAGAAAAACTTTCACCATCATTCACTCCATCACTGTCTTGCCAGAAGGGTGCTTTACAATACAGTTTTAAACTGCAACATTAACACCCCTCCTTCAGAGTGCAGGCACTGTACTTCCCATCTCCAGGACTCAAGTCCGGCCTGCTGGTTTCCCTGAACCCCTTCATAAATGTTACTTTGCTCACACTCCAGCAGCACGTCAAGTATTAAAAACCATTTGTCTCCATTCACTCCTATCAAACACGCTCACGCATGCCTGCTGGAAGTCCAAGCCCCTCGCACACAAAACCTCCTTTACCCCCTCCCTCCAACCTTTCCTAGGCCGACCCCTACCCCGCCTTCCTTCCACTACAGACTGATACACTCTTGAAGTCACTCTGTTTTGCTCCATTCTCTCTACATGTCCGAACCACCTCAACAACCCTTCCTCAGCCCTCTGGACAACAGTTTTGGTAATCCCGCACCTCCTCCTAACTTCCAAACTACGAATTCTCTGCATTATATTCACACCACACATTGCCCTCAGACATGACACTCCACTGCCTCCAGCCTTCTCCTTGCTGCAACATTCATCACCCATGCTTCACACCCATATAAGAGCGTTGGTAAAACTATACTCTCATACATTCCCCTTTTCGCCTCCAAGGACAAAGTTCTTTGTCTCCACAGACTCCTAAGTGCACCACTCACCCTTTTCCCCTCATCAATTCTATGATTCACCTCATCTTTCATAGACCCATCCGCTGACACGTCCACTCCCAAATATCTGAATACATTCACCTCCTCCATACTCTCTCCCTCCAATCTGATATCCAGTCTTTCATCACTTAATCTTTTTGTTATCTTCATAACCTTACTCTTTCCTGTATTCACTTTTAATTTTCTTCTTTTGCACACCCTACCAAATTCATCCACCAATCTCTGCAACTTCTCTTCAGAATCTCCCAAGAGCACAGTGTCATCAGCAAAGAGCAACTGTGACAACTCCCACTTTATGTGTAATTCTTTATCTTTTAACTACTCCACGCCTCTTGCCAAGACCCTCGCATTTACCTCTCTTACAACCCCATCTATAAATATATTAAACAACCACGGTGACATCACACATCCTTGTCTAAGGCCTACTTTTACTGGAAATAATTTCCCTCTTTCCACATACTCTAACTTGAGCCTCACTATCCTCGTAAAAACTCTTCATTACTTTCAGTAACCTACCTTCTACACCATACACCTGCAACATCTGCCACATTGCCCCCCCTATCCACCCTGTCGTACGCCTTTCCAATCCATAAATGCCACAAAGACCTCTTTAGCCTTATCTAAATACTGTTCACTTATATGTTTCACCGTAAACACCTGGTCCACACACCCCCTACCTTTCCTAAAGCCTCCTTGTTCATCTGCTATCCTATTCTCCGTCTTACTCTTAATTCTTTCAATAATAACTCTACCATACACTTTACCAGGTATACTCAACAGACTTATCCCCTATAATTTTTGCACTCTCTTTTGTCCCCTTTGCCTTTATACAAAGGAACTATGCATGCTCTCTGTCAATCCCTAGGTACCTTACCCTCTTCCATACATTTATTAAATAATTGCACCAACCACTCCAAAACTATATCCCCACCTGCTTTTAACATTTCTATCTTTATCCCATCAATCCGGCTGCCTTACCCCTTTCATTTTACCTACTGCCTCACGAACTTCCCCCACACTCACAACTGGCTCTTCCTCACTCCTACAAGATGTTATTCCTCCTTGCCCTATACATGAAATCACAGCTTCCCTATCTTCATCAACATTTAACAATTCCTCAAAATATTCCCTCCATCTTCCCAATACCTTTAATTCTCCATTTAATAACTCTCCTCTCCTATTTTTAACTGACAAATCCATTTGTTCTCTAGGCTTGCTTAACTTGTTAATCTCCCACCAAAACTTTTTCTTATTTTCAACAAAATTTGTTGATAACATCTCACCCACTCTCTCATTTGCTCTCTTTTTACATTGCTTCACCACTCTCTTAACCTCTCTCTTTTTCTCCATATACTCTTCCCTCCTTGCATCACTTCTACTTCGTAAAAACTTCTCATATGCTAACCTTTTCTCCCTTACTACTCTCTTTACATTATCATTCCAGCAATCGCTCCTCTTCCCTCCTGCACCCACTTTCCTGTAACCACAAACTTCTGCTGAACACTCTAACACTACATTTTTAAACCTACCCCATACCTCTTCGATCCCATTGCCGATGCTCTCATTAGCCCATCTATCCTCCAATAGCTGTTTATATCTTACCCTAACTGCCTCCTCTTTTAGTTTATAAACCTTCACCTCTCTCTTCCCCGATGCTTCTATTCTCCTTGTATCCCATCTACCTTTTACTCTCAGTGTAGCTACAACTAGAAAGTGATCTGACATATCTGTGGCCCCTCTATAAACATGTACATCCTGAAGTCTACTCAACAGTCTTTTATCTACCAATACATAATCCAACAAACTACTGTCATTTCGCCCTACATCATATCTTGTATACTTATTTATCCTCTTGTATTACCTATAACTAAACCCCTTTCTATACAAAGTTCAATCAAAGGGCTCCCATTATCATTTACACCTGGCACCCCAAACTTACCTACCACACCCTCTCTAAAAGTTTCTCCTACTTTAGCATTCAGGTCCCCTGCCACAATTACTCTCTCACTTGGTTCAAAGGCTCCTATACATTCACTTAACATCTCCCAAAATCTCTCTCTCTCCTCTGCATTCCTCTCTTCTCCAGGTGCATACACGCTTATTATGACCCACTTTTCGCATCCAACCTTTACTTTAATCCACATAATTCTTGAATTACACATTCATATTCACTTTTCTCCTTCCATAATGATCCTTTAACATACTGCTACCCCTTCCTTTGACTTAACTCTCTCAGATACTCCAGATTTAATCCCCAATTTATTTCGCCCACCGAAACTCCCCTACCCCTTCAGCTTTGTTTTCGCTTAGGGCCAGGACATCCAACTTCTTATTCATTCATAACATCAGCAATCATCTGTTTCTTGTCATCCGCACTACATCCACGCACATTCAAGCATCCCAGTTTTATAAAGTTTTTCTTCTTCTCTTTTTTAGTAAATGTTAACAGGAGAAGGGGTTCTAGCCCATTGCTCCGCATTTTAGTCGCCTCATACGACACGCATGGCTTACGAGGAAAGATTCTTTTCCCTTCCCATGGACAATAGAAGAAATAAGAAGAACAAGAGTTATTTAGAAAAGGAGAAAAACATAGATGATGTATTATATATATATATAATATATATATATATATATATATATATATAATATTATATATATAATATATATTATAGGAAGGACTTAATTTTAATGAGTTCTTGCTAATTGACCAGTTTTACATATTCGGCCGACATTATATATATTATAATATTATATATATATATATATATTATATAAATATATTATATATATATGTATATATAATATATGTATATATATAATATATATATATAATATATATATATATATATATATATATATATATATATATTTGGCACGACATTTATATTATATATATATAATATATATATATATATAAAATATTATATATATATATCTGGTACCTGGATGATGGCACTCTGGCAGGTACTGAAGAGTCCCTGGTAGGGGACCTACAACTAGTAAAAATCACAGGAGAAGACTTGGGACTCATCCTCAATCCCTCCAAGTGTGAAATCATCACAGCGAACCAGGAAATAATCAATGCTGTGCGAAGAATCCTCCCAGAAGTCTCTACTACCACTCCGTCCAACAGTACCCTCTTCGGATCACCGCTGGGTCACCAGGCCATCGACACAGTCCTCAAGGACAAATTGAATGACCTGATGAGAATGGAGGAGAGAATAAGCAATCTTGATGCCCATGATGCTTTGTATCTCCTCACAAGGTGCCTTACTATTCCAAGACTCACTTACTTCCTGAGGTGTGCACCCTCTTTTGACAACCCAACACTCGACGAATATGACGCACACCTGAGGTCAACCCTTAAGAAGGCACTGAACCTGTCACTAGAGGATGAGCAATGGGATCAGGCAACCCTCCCAGTGCGACTGGGAGGTATAGGGGTGCGCAAAGCAACGCATGTTGCTTTACCTGCTTTTCTGTCTTCGTGTTTGGCTTCCAGTGCATTAGTCAAGAAGATTGTTCCCGAACGCTTGAGAGACGTGGTAGGAGCTCAAGACCCCAGGTTTACTGAAGCAGCGATTCGGTGGGACACCCTTACAGATTCCTCCAGTAGACCAGCTCCTCCCAAAGAACACAAACAGTCCCACTGGGACAAACCGATCATGGAAAAAATCGCCAACACAATGCTTTTCAATGCCTCAGGAAAGGACAAAGCTCGTCTCCTGGCAGTGAAGGCACCACACTCAGGAGATTTCCTGTTAGCTGTTCCCAATTCCTCCTTGGGCACTCGACTAGACCCACAGGCCATTCGGATTGGTGTTGCTCTTCGCCTAGCCGCCCCCATCCTCACCGAACATAGGTGTATTTGCGGCAGGGCGACAGCTGATCAATTCGGACTTCATGGTCTCGTGTGTCACACAGCAGAAGGGAAGTATGCCAGGCATGAGGAGGTCATTGACATCATAAAGAGAAGCCTCGCCACAGCCCGTTGCCCAGCTCAACGGGAACCCCAAGTGCAGAGGTCTGACGGAAGTCAAAAGCGTCCTGATGGAGCCACTATGCTACCTTGGAAGGATGAAAGCAGATTGCCTGGACTACACATGTGCCGCCACATTGGCAGACACCTACTTGCCATACTCCGTAGTGGAAGGGGGTGGAGCTGCCAGCCACAGGGAGACCCAGAAGATCCGCCATTACAAAGACACCAAATGGTTTTTTACATTAGGTGTTAGTAATATAAAAGTTCGGGATATATATATACACATTAAAATAAATTAATCTTTAATATAATATAAAAATCAACTATCTTTGGTCTAGAGGTATTTGAATTAATAAACATCTGATAATATACACATGTTACAATAAATTATAATTAGCATCTAACTAAAATAATAAATAATTCGTAACCCTACACAGGGTACAACTTTCTTGACACTCCTGTGTCACTATATATATCTATGCTAAAATAATAAATTAACATTTAAAATAATAAATTACAATCAACTGCACTTCTCACGACACTTATCCTTGTTGTGACACTCTTTCTCCACCGTGTCACTTGACACCCATTTCTCCGTGTAATACACACACTTTCGCAACCGTGTCACACTTGACACCCTTGTCTCTGCGTCACACTACCCGCATAGCGTCTTTGTCGAGGCCAGTCACATGACACTATTCAATATACACTACAACCAGGCCATCTTCAGTGTCACACGACACCCTTTTCTTCTCAGTGTTCCACTACGGTCCTGTAGCATATCTCAGTGTTCCACTCCATCATACTTCTTTAAGGGTCACACTACGGTCCTAGCCCAGTTCAGTGTAACACTCCAACCTTTTCTTCATGTAATGTCCCACTAAACAGCATCCGATGACTCCGGCCCACAGTTGACCAGCGTAGGCGGTGAGTCCGCAGACATCACCGGTAGTCCTGTAAATACTCTCTAAGGCCGGTAGAAGTACACCGTAAGATGGTCTGGTAAGTACTATCTACCGCCTTCAAGACCAGTTGACACACCGCAAGGTGGTCCGATACAGCACACACTATGTTGCAAGCTCACTGAATGCGGCTGTCAAATAACTGAGGCCAACAGACTCAGTGAGCTGCGGTGAGCGCTTCTTCTAAAATCAGTAGAAGCCAATAGAATACTCTACTGTCAGTAGATGTGTACCATTAGGTGTTCAGGTACCTACTGCTTCTAAGGCCAGTAGATGTGTACCATTAGGTGTTCAGGTACCTACTGCTTAGATGCGTACCGTGAGGTGTTCAGGTACTTAATGCTCTAAGGCCGGCTCAGCAGTCCCCACAATGGATTTGATGTTGTACCCAGTGGTACTGCCGGCCGGCAGGTTAACTATTTAACCGCTAGTTTGGTAGGGGGCCGTAACATCCGCAAATATGAAGACCTTCCCCCTTGCTATAACTTCATCTCAATAGGGTCGGAGACCCTTGGAGCATGGGGTAAGTGTGCTCTAAAGTTCCTAATAGAGCTGGGTGAAAAGCTCATCATAGAAACCAAGGACCACAGAACGACCAGCTTCCTCTTTCAGAGACTCAGTGTTCTGATCCAGAGAGGAAATGCCTGCAGCATTCTGGGCACGCGGCCCACCGCCGGGGAGCTGGACGAAGTATTCGAGATGTAGCTCTGAGTTATCTATGTTGTTTTACTTTCTATCGTATTTTTGTGAATCTTTTGTCAATATATTTTGTCTTTAAACAATATATATATAAAAAATAGGAGGTGGTAGGAGAAAATTCTCAAACAGCTTCAGGGAGAACCTTGAGTTTTCCCTGAAGCAAGTTTATTCTTTTCTCTGAGGATGAGGGTCCCTATAACAGTTCTAGAGGTGGTACCTCCCTATATTTAATATATATATATATATAATATATATATAAAATATATATATATATATATATATATATATATATATATATATATATATATATAATCTTTATCTTTCTTTCAACACACCGGGCCCTATCCCACCGAGGCGGGTGGCCCAAAAGGAAAAACGAAAGTGTCTCCTCTTACATTTATTAATATATACAGGAGAAGGGGTTACTAGCCCCTTGCTCCCGGCATTTCAGTCGCCTCTTACAACACGCATGGCTTACGGAGGAAGAATTCTGTTCTACTTCCCCATGGAGATAAGAGGAAATAAACAAGAACAAGAACTAAAGAGGAAATAAACAAGAACAAGAACTAGAAAGAAAATAGAAGAAAACTCAGAAGGGTGTGTATATATATGCTTGTACATGTATGTGTAGTGTGACCTAAGTGTAAGTAGAAGTAGCAAGACGTACCTGAAATCTTGCATGTTTATGAGACAGACAAAAGGCACCAGCAATCCTACCATCATGTAAAACAATTACAGGCTTTCACTCACTTGGCAGGACGGTAGTACCTCCCTGGGAGGTTGCTGTCTACCAACCTACTACCAATATATATATATATATATATATATATATATATTTTATATATAATATATATATATATATATATATATATTATATAATATATATATATATATATATATAATATCGTTTGTAGATACAACTTGTCGTTGTGCTGCAAACGAATTAATTAATAATTAATTAATTATGTATTTTGTAAAAGCTAAAGCTATTTTTCTCTACATATGTGTATCAAGATTTGATCAAGTTAATTTCGGTTAAATTCTAAAAAACATTAACACCAACAAACGCGAAAATGCATGAATATATGAGCCGCTGGCGGCGCGTACCTCAGCTTGACGCTAAAGCTTTTTCACCCTAAATAAGCTTGGGCTTTTCTTTGTGATCTCTGCCAGGGTATGCATGTGTTTTAATGTGAGCCCATAAAGCAAACTCACTCTCATTCTCTCCTTTATTTCTCAAAATGTTTATTGGGCAAATGAAAATAATTTCGTTTGAAGGGTCAGCTTGTGGCCACTATGCTTTTTTTCCCCTCAATACTGTTTTATGCGTGGAAGAATTTTTTTTCCTGCCACACGCACACACCTGACTGTTTTGGTCAACTGCACGCCTGACTATCTTGCTCGCTACACACACCTATCTTCGTCACTACACACACCAGACTATCTTGGTCACTACACACACCTGGCTATCTTGGTCACTACACAACCTGACTATCTTAGTCGCTACACACACCAGACTATCTTGGTCACTACACACACCAAACTATCTTGGTCACTACACACACCTGACTATCTTGGTCACTACACACACCTGACTACCTTTGTCACTACACACACCTGACTACCTTTGTCGCTACACACACCTGACTATCTTGGTCGCTACACACACCTAACTATCTTGGTCGTTACACACACCTGACTATCTTGGTCGCTACACACACCTGACTATCTTGGTCGCTACACACACACATACCTGACTATCTTCGTCACCACACACACACCAGACTATCTTGGTCACTACACACACCTGACTATCTTGGTCACTACACACACCTGACTATCTTGGTCGCTACGCACACCTAACTATCTTGGTCGCTACACACACCTGACTATGGAAATATAAGCACATATGCAGTATAATGTGATCCTTTATTGACAACGTTTCACCCACAGTGGGCTTTTTCAAGTCTCACACAGATCTGTTTGTGACTTGAAAAAGCCCACTGTGTGGGTGAAACGTTGTCAATAAAGGATCACATTATACTGCATATGTGTTTATATTTCCACTGTGTCGGTATTTAATACCATTTATTTACACCTGACTATCTTGGTCGCTACACACACCTAACTATCTTGGTCGCTACACACACCTAACTATCTTGGTCGCTACACACACCTAACTATCTTGGTCGCTACACACACCTGACTATCTTGGTCGCTACACACACCTACTATCTTGGTCGCTACACACACACATACCTGACTATCTTGGTCACCACACACACACCTGACTATCTTGATCACCACACACACACATACCTGACTATCTTGGTCACCACACACACATACCTGACTATCTTGGTCACCAAACACACCTGACTATCTTGGTCACCACACACACATACCTGGCTATCTTGGTCACCACACACACCTGACTATCTTGGTCACCACACACACATAGCTGACTGTCTTGGTCACCACACACACACACACACACACACACACCTGACTATCTTGGTCACCACACACACACATACCTGACTATCTTGGTCACCACACACACCTGACTATCTTGGTCACCACACACACCGACACCTGACTATCTTGATCAACACACACACACACACACACGCCTGACTATCTTGGTCACCACAGACGCCTGACTATCTTGGTCACCACACACACCTGACTATCTTGGTCACCACACACACCTGACTATCTTGGTCACTACATACACTCATACCTGTCTATCTTGGTCACCACACACACTTAACTATCTTGGTCACTAAACACACCTGACTATCTTGGTTACCACACACATACCCGACTATCTTGGTCACCAAACACACCTGACTATCTTGGTCACCACACACATACATACCTGACTATCTTGATCACACACACCTGACTATCTTGGTCACCACACACACACCTGATTGTCTCGGTAACCACTCACACACCTGACTATCTTGGCCACTAAACACACCTGACTATCTTGGTCACCACACACACACCTGACTATCTTGGTCACCACACACATACCTGACTATCTTGGTCACCACACACATACCTGACTATCTTGGTCACCACACACATACCTGACTATCTTGGTCACCACACACATACCTGACTATCTTGGTCACCACAGACACTTGACTATCTTGGTCACTAAACACTCCTGACTATCTTGGTCACTAAACACACCTGACTATCTTGGTCACTAAACACACATGACTATCTTGGTCACCACACACATACCTGACTATCTTGGTCACCACACACATACCTGACTATCTTGGTCACCACACACACACCTGACTATCTTGGTCACTAAACACACCTGACTATCTTGGTCACTTAACACACCTGACTATCTTGGTCACCACACACATACCTGACTATCTTGGTCACCACACACACACTTGACTATCTTGGTCACCACACAAACACATACCTGACTATATTGGTCACCACACACACTTGACTATCTTTGTCACTAAACACACCTGACTATCTTGGTCACTAAACACACCTAACTATCCTGGTCACCATACCAGCCTCCTACACTTTACTTTCGCCACATGGGGAGCCACATCCTGGCCACATACATGTGCACACTCTCAGTGTGGTGCTGGCCATCATAGTTTAACGAGTCTAAATACAAGTAAATTTCTACTTCTTACGGGTTTACAGCCTCATAACGAACGTTAACAAAATATTAGCGACAGGGACCAATAGGAGTGTGTAGACAGCAACAGGAGGGTGTAAACAGAGCAACAGGAAGGTATAGACACGCCAACAGGAGGGAATAGATACCCCAGCAGGAGGGTGTAGACACACCAGCGGGAGGGTGTAGACACACCAGCGGGAGGGTGTAGACATACCAACAGGAGTATGTAGGCAAACCAACAGGAGGGTGTAGACAGAGGCCAACAGGAGGGTGTAGACAGGCCAACAGGAGGGTGGACAGAGGCACACGCCCCCTGCTTCAAGGTGAAGGATTCACAGAGGGGTTCACCTGCCTCATCCCCCCCTCCTCTCTCTCTCTCTCTCTCTCTCATCAACTACACCCATAAGTATTAATTTACACATACAAATAATAATTCAGCAGAATCTGACATGTTTGTGGTTGCGCCTATTTTGAGTTGATAAACATTCTTAACTTCAAAACAACAAAAAAATACTAAACACATTTTGACAGATTTTAATGAACTCACCAGAACATGAAAACACATTTCTGCTCAATAATCATAAATACTTAACAAGAGGCATAAAAGACACGGACAATGAATTGTTTCGAATCTCACAACACACTCGTGTATGCTGGTCAAGTCTGAAGATCAGACTGTAAAGTGAGCAGTGTGGTCACGGGTTCTGATAGGCTGCTAAGTAAGATATATGTGCAACAGTTCGGTATCGTTATTCCGAGAAGCTTCTCCTACGTTTCTTCTCTGTACTCGGCTGAAGAAGCTACGGCGTTGGCGAAGCCTTTCCGAAATGCTGCACTTGTGTCTTATCAACTTGTCGGGATTGTATACAATTATCATATTCGTTCTGATAAGTGTTCATAAATTTTTGATAGCCATCATAGGCTTCGACAGAATGCGACGACAGTGGTACACTTGTCTCCGTGAAGAAAACTTAAAACCTGCCCAAAGTGGTCAGGACACTTAACCTTTCTTATCCCTCTCTTCACGACTGCCCACAACTTTTTTTTTTATATAGTTTTGTCTTACCCTAATACTTTTCAAATTTCCATTCTTGCCATTGATCATATTGCCAAACAACAGAAAGGCATTTGGCAGGTGTTAATAAAATGTTAAAAGCAATCAAAATACCTGTCATGCATTTATAAAGCGTGAAAAAAATACTTTGACAGATCTGCATAACCTCCAGGCAGTCACTTCCTAGGCATTTTTGCGTTTCACTTTGTTGTACCAGATGAATTAGGCAATACTATACTAGATGGCCTCATTCTAGGCTAGGAATTAAAAGGCATTTATAGAGGGTGAGAGACAGCTAGTAAATCACTGTGTTAGAAGTGGGAAAAAATCACTCAAAAGGGCGAAGCTTATTTCGACAATGGGGAACACCACGATGTAGATTCATGCTGTTTCTAAAACTAAATGATCCAGCACGAGTGTGGATGCCAACAGGCACTAAAGGATTTCAAAGGGTTGGAAACGCTGTAGTAGACTGATCACATATGATAGCGACAGACCTTTTCTAAAGGTCTTCAGTCCTCATAAGGAGGTCGCAATTAACTGGAATTACATCCAGCTAACAACGCTTCTCCGGATCATTAGAGGAAGAAATTTCATCCCCTGCAGTACCAAATCTGCCCGAGCCAGGGAAGATTGATGCTCCGAGTTCCAGCTGGGCACCGAGGGTGAGTACCCAGGGCATATCCAGCAGGCCGAAGATGTATCAATCCATGCAGCACCACATATACATCTGGTCCAGACAGCAGAAATCAATTCGATGGAGGCTGAAATGGAAGGATCCACAAACCAAAAGGTTCTTGATGACCCATAACTAAGTAGTAGAAGATATGATAGCAGCAAGTGGATGCAACACTTAGGTGATGACGTTAATAACTGTCGGCCTACAGACACTGGCGATAGCCCGCATCCAAGTTACTGGATAACAGCTTCATGGAAAACCCAAATGAGACACAGAGTTGATATTGCCGTTGGAATCTGTGCTACATTAAAAATTGTGATTTCTTACACAGATGGATTAATAAACCAGCACAAGCTGAAGGATCAGTTATTATTATTTGATATGCAGCTGCTGCCTGAGTCTATCGCGGAAGCTCCAATACGAAGCTGCACAACGCTGCACGCATAAAATACACATGTCACGTTCACAAAGTAGCTACGATCGACTCTTGCAAACACTAGGTGAATACAGACGCTTGCAGCGCTGTGGAAGCATCCGTCCAACCGCAGCCACAGGACAACATACATCTAATGACCACAGTACGGAACAGTTGAAGGAATTTCAGTGTACCAACTGTATTAGGCTACTCTGTCATTGCCGACAACCATCGAACACACGAGACTGCCAAAATAGCCACTAGACTGCAACAAATAAACAGTGTACCATCTAGTCTAAGGTAAATCAAGACGCACGAGAAACTAAAACAACGAAAATGGCGAGATGCCAACACCTTGATGCTCTAAATGCATCCAGGTCCGCAGAGCGAGGTACAGACAAGCAGCCAGATAGGAAACCCTGATACTTAGCCAAAGCATCGGTAGACAGATTGAAGCGAAAATAAACTGTATCAGGCTGGGGTGCCCATGGCAGTGAGAAATGTACATCCAGTCCATGAACAAAAAAACTTATTGGAAAGATCAACCTCAGTGTTCCCTTGAGCATTACCCGCCGACCAGCCAGTCAATAACTGAACCAAACCGTACTTCTTTGACAGAGGCAGCTGAAGGTCATACGTAGTAGTACAACCTAACATTCGAAGAAAGCCATGCTGAAAAATATTCACCATCGAAATTCGTCGGCTTACTTGAGGGCCATCCAAACCAATACGAGACTCTGAGATCGCAACCCTGCAAACTTGAGAAGTATATACTCATGAAATAGTAATAACACGATTCCAAACAAATCACGGAACGAGTGGCTTGAACCCTGGTAGGTGAGTCCTAAACTCACAGGCCGGTGCGTTAACCACTTGGCCAGATGGTTCTAATAAGATTCATCCAAATAGGTATATTTCTATAGAAATAGACTTGTATAAAAATCTAGGAGGCGTGAATGCACGTCTGTAGCTAGAGACATTTTTCTGAAGTAGATTGTTGTCTAGCAGATAGGCAATGATACGAGATACTGACACGATGGAAAAAAAATCACAAATGTAGTTAATAATAACAATCTTTTCTCCATAGGGAAGTGGAACAAGCACGCTTTAATTTTTTCTCTCTGCTTCATCGCATCGGTGGAGTAAACTCAAGTCAACCATTCATGGAGATGTCAACAATCATATCAACACAAGGTGGTCAGCGTAGCAATGTTGCAACACATACATGCTTTTGAAAGACCGCTTTGCTGAAATCCGAACTTCTTCTGGATCCAACTAGCAGAGTGAATGAAGACTCAACAGCAACTACAAGAAGCGAAGCATCCAGCTTAGCATCAAAAATTGGAAGAGTTTGAATTGCCTTACCTGTGTGCTTTGGAACTGTATACTGGAACGGTTAAATCCACGACAAGACACTTCAGAAAATTGAAATTGAAATGGCTAACTTGTGCCTAACCCTCTATGCAGGCTTATGGAATTTGTAAAGGCTCCCTTCGCATGGATGAAGCTTTTTGAAATGTTTGAAGAGAAACAAAACTGCCTGGGTGAAAGACTACGTTACCGGGCTGATCATCAGCGGTCAAGGAAGAGGAAACGCAATTTTGAAGAGCCAGACAATGAATTGTGTTGCAACCAAGGCAGAAATTGTAAGACAGCTACATCCTTCGACATTCTGGATTCAACGGATTAATCAGAATTGGTGAAAAGAAATCTACAGAAACTCTCAATGACAAGTTTGGATTCTGTTTCAAAAATACTACTATCCAGATGCAGAATTTGAATAGAAGCTGCATAGTTGCAACAACACCTTTCAGCAGATGTTTCATGACACATTTGTTGAAGAATAGTTCATTTTTCAGGTAAATGAAACAGATTAAAGCTCCACCAGAAAAATGTGCGCCTTCAGCAGCTTGAAACATTTAATAATGCAGTAACTCAGAAACCTTCCCTAAAGTTACATAGAGTATCGCCTTTACTTAGCTAACACTCCAGCTACGAACTGTGCCTGAGAACGTTCATTTTTATGTTTTGGCAAAGAGTGAAAACCATCTCCGTACAACAATGAGCAAGACAAATTGTGTAACCTAGCTTTGTGACTATTGATCTGATCTAACCAAGAAATATATTGATTTATCAGAATCATAATTGATGATTTTGTCAATATGAAATCCAGAAAAAATTTATTTAAGAAGTGCCTGTGAATATAAACAATTCTTTAACTTTTCTGTGAGTTGATATGATTTGAATAGTCTTATGCATGAGCAATGATAACAATAATGGTCATTGTTTTATAAAGGGAATAATATGCTGTAGTGGTTTATGCTGAATTATAATAAGTACATGATGCACAAACTTTAATAGCCCTAATCCAGTGACGATTACTATGCGTCCTAGAGTTATCCTCTTTAAAATGCATGATTTAACAAGATAGTTATAATGGCTGTTGGTAAATGGTTTTGGTTGTCTAAAGTACTTTCCCCTATTACATTTAACTCTAATAGCTCAGAATGTATTTAATTTAACCTTAAACAGGCTCACTCACACCGACCCCCCCGACCCCCGACCCCCAAGTCATGGAACGGGGTCGCTTCGCTACCGCCGTAACTCAAAGGGGCCCCCGCAATCTGAATAGCCCTAGGGCCCGGAGAACTTCTTAATACACGCCCTGCATTCCAATCATCTTGGCTCTCCAAGTTTCGGACCCCCATGGGCTCCAGTTTTCCCAGTCAATCTCCTTGTTATTGAAATCACCCATAACTAGTAACTTTGTTTCTCCTCATGCAAAGCTCTTCTGTGACCTCGGCCAGTTTGTCTACCATTGCTCTGTATGCTCTGTCGTATTCTTCTCTTGGCCTCCAGCTGTTCAGTAGTGGTTGTACCTTACTGCAATACCAACCTTATGACTACTATGTAATCCCATTCGGTTTCGTTTCGTTCCCCATTCCATCCATTCCTTCCATTACCTCAAATCCCCACCTCATTTTTAATGAGCTGTGGCAACCTCCTCCCTCCCTCTGCTCCCTCTATCTTTCCTTCCTCATGATTGATAACCGTTGGAAAGATTGCATCTGTTTTCATCCTGGTGAGTTTCATTTCCGTTGAGTGCTATTCACACAGAGTCTGTGATTGGTCTCCTTGATTTTTTTAAATGCCACTCCTCGCCTTTATTTGTTATTCCGTCTGCATTAGTATACCAAACCATCAACTTCTTTTTCCAAAACGTGGTCTGGGGGGTACACAGGGCTAGGGGAAGCAGGAGACCTGAGAGTGAACTATGGTGGTTGCTGTGAAGGTGGAGTTTTTGTAATGAGTGGTGGGGGCTTTGGGCATGGCCTGTGTGTTTTGGGTTGCATTGGGGTTGTCCAGTTGGGGGGGTTTTCTGTAGGTGGTTGCAAGGGAGGTTGTACTGATCTTCCTCCTGAGTCTGGGTTCTCCTTCCATCTCCCACTCGTCACCTACTCCTTCCTTTCATCTTTGAACCTCACTATTTCATTTCTCATGTTTCTTGTCGTGGCTGAGAACCAACCTCCGTAACTCCGATATGTCCCTTAGAGTACTTGCTTTCTCTGGTATGATCCTGTTTCAAGCTGCTTCCTGACATGAAAATCACTTTGACCGGCCGGTTCTTCCTTTTGCTAACGGCCCTATTCTCAGGTGGGTTACGTGATCTTCTCCTATTGCTTTCATGGATGCTATCAAATCGCTTTTTTCTCACCCTTGTTCTCCTGCTTCATGAGTTTCGTCCCTTCAACTTACACCACCTGGAGCCCATAAACAAAGACTGATCCACCCTTATCATCTCCCACGCATATCTCTATGTAAATCCCCTGATTCGATTTAGTTGCCTCCATTGTAGCTTTCATTTCTATAAATCTCTTCACTACCTGTGTCCCTGGGCTCATGGTCTGTCATTACTCAACAAACACGCCTACAGTTGACACTGCAACAGCACACGCTGCAGTGACACTCAACAACCACATGCTGCAGTGACACTCAACAACCCCACGCTGCAGTGACACTCAACAAACACACGCTACAGTGACACTCAACAACCACACGCTAGCAGTGACACTCAACAACCACACGCTGCAGTGACACTCAACAACCACACGCTGCAGTGACACTCAACAACCACACGCTGCAGTGACACTCAACCACACGCTGCAGTGACACTCAACCACACGCTGCAGTGACTCTCAACAACCACACGCTACAGTGACACTCAACAACCACACGCTACAGTGACACTCAACAACCACACGCTACAGTGACACTCAACAACCACACGCTACAGTGACATTCAGCAACCACACGCTGCAGTGACACTCAACAATCACACGATACAGTGACATTCAACAACCACACGCTACAGTGACATTCAACAACCACACTCTACAGTGACATTCAACAACCACACGCTTGCAGAGACATTCAAGCAACACAAACGCTACCGTGACATTCAACACCACAACGCTGCAGTGACACTCAACAACCACAACACCACCTCCCCAATCACGCTACAGTGACAATCAAACTGCTGAGCCTACGGAATGCGCCAGCAGTGACACACAACAACAAACACCTACAGTGACACTCAACAACCACACGCTACAGAGACAATCAACAACCACAAACGCTGCAGTGACACTCAACAACACAACGCTACAGTGAATTCAACGCAACCACAATCACGCTGCAGTGACATTCAACACCACACGCTGCAGTGACACTCAACAACCACACGCTGCAGAGACACTTATATCAACAACACACTCGACAGTGACATTCAACAAACCACACACACGTTATCTACAGTGACATTCAACACCCACACGCTACATGACACTCCAGCAACCACACGCTACAGTGACATTCAAATAACAACCACACGCTGCAGTGACCCCAATCCAAAACCACACTCTAACAGTGACCATTCAACAACCACAACGCCTACAGTGACATTCAACAACCACTACGCAGCAGTGACATCAACAACCACACGCTGCAGTGACACTCAACAACCACACTCTGCAGTGACACCAACAACCACAAACCTAAATGTGACATACAACAACCACAAGATACAGTGACAACTCAACAACCACACGCTACAGTGACCTCAACAACCACACGCTACAGGTGGAAATACAACAACCACGACGCTGCAGTGACCCTACAAAAACCACACGCTACAGTGACACTCAACAACCACACGCTCACAGTGAACACACAGCAACCCACACGCTACAGTGACACTCAACAACCACACGCTATAACATTGACACTCAAACAACCCACACGCTACAGTGACAACACAACAACCACACGCTACAGTGACACTCAGCAACCACACGCTACAGTGACACTCAACAACCACACGCTACAGTGACACTCAACAACCACACGCTACAGTGACACTCAACAACCACACGCTACAGTGACACTCAACACCCACACACGCTCAGTGACCTCGAACAAACCACACGCGCAGAGACATACAACAACCACACGCTACAGTGACGTTCAACAAACACACGCTACAGTGACACTCAACAACCACACGCTACAGTGACGTTCAACAACCACACGCTACAGTGACACTCAACAACCACACGCTACAGTGACGTTCAACAACCACACGCTACAGTGACACTCAACAACCACACGCTACAGTGACACTCAACAACCACACGCTACAGTGACGTTCAACAACCACACGCTACAGTGACATTCAACAACCACACGCTACAGTGACGTTCAACAACCACACGCTACAGTGACACTCAACAACCACACGCTACAGTGACACTCAACAACCACACGCTGCAGTGACACTCAACAACCACACGCTACAGTGACACTCAACAACCACACGCTACAGTGACACTCAACAACCTACACCAGAGTGACACTCAACAACCACACGGGCTGCAGAGACCGCAACAACCACACGCACAGGTCACCAACAACCACAGCTACAGTGACACTCAACAACCACAACACGCTACAGTGACACTCAACAACCACACGCTACAGTGACACTCAACAACCACACGCTGCAGTGACACTCAACAACCACACGCTGCAGTGACACTCAACAACCACACGCTACAGTGACACTCAACAACCACACGCTACAGTGACACTCAACAACCACACGCGCAGTGCCACTCAACAACCACACGCTGCAGTGACACTCAACAACCACACGCTACAGTGACACTCAACAACCACACGCTACAGTGACACTCAACAACCACACGCTACAGTGACACTCAACAACCACACGCTACAGTGACACTCAACAACCACACGCTACAGTGACACTCAACAACCACACGCTACAGTGACACTCAACAACCACACGCTGCAGTGACACTCAACAACCACACGCTGCAGGTGACGCTGCAAACAAAAACTCATCAAACACGCTGCAGTGAACACTCAACACCACAACGCATGCCCCCAAAATGACACTCAACAACCCGTCCACGCAGCAGTGACACTCAACAACCACACGCATGCAGTGACACTCAACACCACTCGCTAACAGTCATGACACTCACAACCCCACGCCTGCAGTGACCACTCAACAACCACACGCTGCAGTGAACACTTCAACAACCACAATCACCTGCAGTGACGCACACCAACACACGCTACAGTGACACTCAACAACCACACGCACAGTGACCACTCAACACCACACCGCTGCAGTGACACTCAACAACCCACACGCTGCAGTGACACCTCAACAACCACACACGCTACAGTGACACACAACAACCACACACTACAGAGAGACACTCAAACAACCACACGCTAGACAGTGACACCTCAACAACCACACGCTACAGCTGACTTTCACAACCAACACGCGCAGTGACAACTCAACCACCACACGCCTACAGTGAACACTCAACAACACACGCTTGCAGCTGACACTCACAACCAACACGCTGCAGTGACACTCAACAACCAATCGCTGCAGTGACACTCAACACCACACCTGCAGTGACACTCAACAACCACACGCTGCATGACCTCAACCACTAGCTGCAGTGACATTCTCAAGATACCACACCTTACAGTGACACTCAACAACCACATTACGCTTACAGTGACACTCAACAACTTACACGCAGCCGTGGACACTCAACAACTCACACGCTGCAGGACCACTCAACAACCACACGCTGCATGTGACACTAACAACCACACGCTACAGAGACACTAACAACCACACGCTACAGTGACACTCAACAACCACACGCTGCAGTGACACTCAACAACCACACGCTGCAGTGACATTCAACAACCACACGCTGCAGTGACACTCAACAACCACACGCTGCAGTGACACTCAACAACCACACGCTACAGTGACGTTCAACAACCACACGCTACAGTGACACTCAACAACCACACGCTGCAGTGACACTCAACAACCTCCCGCTGCAGTGACACCAACCACTGTAATCTGTTTCGTCGCGCGATATATAAGATTATCTGAAATATCCTGAAATGTTGGCGATAACGTGTGTACGACAAGTATGTTAATAAAGTACAATAAAAGCTGTTCATCTAGGCATTTTAATTAAGAAAGTTGTTTCGCCCACTAGGATCCTGTTATGAACCACATATTGTGTTTTATTACTATGGAAAAATATCTGCGTGTTCAATGTTCCACTTAGTGTAGTCATGTCTCCTTATGTGTGTGTGTGTGTGTGGGTGAGTGTGTGTGTGTTGTGTGTTGTGTGTGTGTGTGTGTGGTGTGTGTGTGTGTGTGTGTGGTGCTTTGTGTGTGTGTGTGTGTGTGTGTGTGTGTAGTGTGTGTTTGTGTGTATGTGTGTATTTTGTGTGTGTGTGTGTGTGGTTGTGTGTGTGTGTGTTTGATGTTGGTGTGTGTTTGTGTGTGTGTGTGTGTGGTGTGTGTGTGTGTGTGTGTGTGTGTTTGTGTGTGTTGTGTGTGCGTGTGTGTGTGAGAGTGGGTGTTGAGTGTGTAGTGTGTGTGTGTGTGTGTGTGTTTGTGTGTGTGTGTATCACCTAGTTGAGGTTGCGGGGGTCGAGTCCGAGTCCCTTGCCCCCCGCCTCTTACAATGTTGCTACTAGGTCACTCACCTGAGCCCGAGATGCTTTATCGATACCTCTGCTTAAAGCTAGTATGGATCCTGCCTCCACTACATCGCTTTCCCAAACTATTCCACTTACTGACTACTCTGGGCTGAAGACAATACTTCCTAACATCCCTGTGGATTCATCTTAGTCTTTTTATCTCCAACGGTGTCCCCTTGTTACTCTGTGTCCATATCTCTGGAACATCCTGTTTTTGACCACCTTGTCAATTCCCTCTCAGTATTTTGTATGTCGTTACCAT
>NC_069422.1:45048797-45068797 GCF_026875155.1 Cherax quadricarinatus
TTCTTGGCTTCATATCTAGAAGTCCTCAGGCTGTTCTTCAACCTATAATCCTTGGTTAGGCTCATTTAGACTATGCTGCTCAGTTATGGTCACCGTATACAGATGGATATAAAATGCCTGGAAAAACGTACAAAGGAGGATGACAAAGATGATCCCATGTATCAGAAATCTCCCTATGAGTAACTGAAGGCCCCGAATCTGCACTCTCCTCGAAAGGCAGAATATGGGGGATATATAATCGAATGTGTATAAATGGAAAACAGGAATACATAAAGGGATGTAAATAGTGTGCTGAAAATTTCCAGCCAAGACAGACTCGCATCAATGGTTTTAATTTGGAAAAATTCAGATTCAGGGAAGGATTTCGGAAGCATGGTGGTTTTTGGTATATAGAGTTGTGGATGAGTGGACAAGCTCCCGAATTGCCTTATTGAGGCTGAACGATGTGTAGTTTTCTAAAAATGGTAGATAAATAATGAGTGGGTGTGGTTTGGGTGTGAGTTTGGAACCTGACTGAGATTGTGCTGCTGGTCTGGTATAGTGCTCATCCTTGAGTGGGGATGACCATGACAGGGTGGGTCATTGTCTACGTCGGGGGGGGGCACATGTAACCTGCTCTGCATGGGTCAGTAGGCCTGTTGCAGTGTTCCTTCTTATTCTTAAGTACTATTTTCTTAAGTCCAGCACTTGTTGTGTCCTCCCTATTCAGAATCCTGGAGTCCTTCCTATCCTCCACTTGTAAATACTTCTTTAAATCACATTTCATCTCCTACATACCTGTTGATCGTTTTCCTTTGAACCTTCCCACCTTTCTTCCTCTGCCTAATTCCCCCGGTCCTTGACTAAATGTTTTCCTCCTGATGTGGCAATACAACAGCTTCGTCAGACCGACTTTTGCTGCTATGTCACTTTTCATATTATCACTGAGCCTCCCTTATCTGTGCATATCATTTCTGGCTCTTTGCTAACCTCTTTATTTTCTCTGGGCCCTTTGTCATCTGACTTTTTCCCAATCTCTAGCGCACTTACTTTAAGCATCCTACACCTTTGGGTGAACAAGGAACTCATTCTGGTCTTCCATTATCTCTGTTCACTCACTTCGTAACAAACCTCTCCTATGCCTCCTTGCTTTTTTGTTTGATCACATAGTCTTGTCAGTTCTTTACTGGTTTTTCCAGCCAGTACACTCTCTCCACTGAACATCTTGAAGGAAGTCATCATACCTTTGTGGTCCCCCATTTTGTATTCTGGTTTTTCCCCAGCCTATTATTGCTACCCACTCCCCTTGTCGCTCAACTATGTAATCCAAATGCACAGAACCACATGAACCCCTAGCATCCAATGAGACTTTTGAAGCGATAACCTAGATGTCCTGAATTACTCAAGGTGAATACAGGTCGAGTCTTGCTGGTCAATCCTCATGTCTCTCTCTGGTAGTGTCTCCTAATAATGTTGATGGTATGGGTTTTTCCAGTACCACATCCTCCAGGGCCGATTACGCATAGCATAACTGGCATGTTTGTCTATGGCTCGTGGTGCCGCGCGCATGGACTTGGGGCGCCCATCCCACGTGTCCAAAGAGTTCAGGGGCTCATCACATACTGCGCACATGGTGCCAAGTGCAAAGGGTCCCAACCTAAAAATTCAAGTGATTTGGAGAGTAAAAAATGATTTTTTAAAAAATAATCAAACAAAAATAAATAATGAAAAGGAAATAAAATAAAAATAAAAAAACCTAACGCTAAAGCAACACTCAACATAACTCCTTGTTACAAATCAGAACAGCAGAGTTTTCCCGCTAATGGGTGAGTATGGGCGATTCCACTCCAATTTTCTGTAGTAATTACACGTTTCATAGACATGAACTGTGACCAATTAACTGAAGTGTTGTTGATAACCAATGATGTGTAAAATGGATAAATTTTGTTTTCGCCTCTAAATGTAAAGGTAGGTAACCTGATAGGGTTTACTTGACCAGTAAAGACGCAGGACCAGAAAAACGCGTTTTTGGGTAAAAATACTATAAAGCAAACCTAAAAACGCAACTGACATCCGTTTGTAGGTTTAAAAGCACTTTGTCCTGTCTTTTAAAGCTTATTATCCATTTCAAATAACTGAATCACAAATGATTGATTTCTACATCACTTCCGTCGCAAATGCTTAGTTTTTCACGTTGCCCGGACGGAATGATGTAGAACATCAATTAATTTACTACATAATACGCCCAGAAACACAAACCATCATCAGAAAATCGTTGGTTGGGGGTGAAACTGAAAATTTGTCCTGCATTCTTTAATTCTCAGACCTTAATCTATGTTGGTAGGCCCATATAACCTGCAAAACATAAAGATTAGTTTTGTTAATAAAATGGTAATATAAATACCATTGTGCATTGTTCTTGGACTCAATATATTCAGTTTAAGTAAATTGAGATCAAGAGGAATGAATAAGTAAAATATTTCGTAGCCCAAATCACTAACCTAATCTAGGTAAAAGATCTGTATATGACTCCTTCTGTAACGTATGAAATTATTATATGCGTAGCCAGAGGAAAGGGGGCTACAGGGCCTATCCCCCCAATTGACAGAAAAAAAATTAATAATAATTAAAAAATTAATAATAATTGATAATGAAAAATTTGTTATTTGCATGATTACAGACAAAGTGAATACATCCTCATCATGGCATCTCGTGAACGTGATGATGGAGACGTTCTTATGCAGTGGGTCACAGAAAAGAAAGAAGACAAATCCAGAAGAAGAACAGAAAAAGAAAGTTTAGGAAGCTGCAGTAAAGTCACAGACATGCTCACGAAAACAGTTTCTGTCTGATGTTACCAGAACAGTTGAATCTGCAGATACGTCAATCATACAGGAAGCCCTCCCACCTTATTTCCGTCAGCCAGCATCTACTCTTTTGTGTCTCCTCTCAATGTCACAACGGCATATCATCCACATATTTGTCTTAAAAGAATCCTGCCATATGGCCAAAAGTAAACCCAGCTTCTCTACGTAATGGCTTTCATTGCAGAAAACTTCAGCCAAACTCTGAACATGACATAAGAAATCAGCAAGGATTTATGATGAGGAAGTCGTCGTGTTTAAAGTCATCTTTTTATAGGAATCTTGCAAATTCAGAAAACAGTGAAAAGATCATAAGGATTGGTATACTCTGAAAAAGCTCATGAAAAGTGTACTGTTCAGCATGCAAGCAATTTTTCTAAACAAAGTAAATACCTATTCACACTAGGGGTTCCATACTGGATACAATTCCAATCGTTTCCGAGAAACATGAAAACAGCCATACCACCACAGGAGCAGCATTTTAAGCCAGTGTAATTTCGTGCAAGAAAAAAAGGCTTATGGATTCTCATTAGAAATTCAACTGAAAAAGAGAGCATTTATTGGAGAAAATTCTAGAAAGAGTTGTTTCTGATTGTAAACTTCTTAGCTCTTAAGAGGACTCTTGCATTCCGTGGAGAAAATGAGGATTTTTGGTTCGGAAAACAATGCCAATTTCCTAGGGATCATAGAACTGTTACCCACAATTCGATCCATACTTAGCAAATCATTGTCCCGCCTTGGGAATGCCGAAGAGGCACCTGTAACTTACATGTCATCTACTATAGCAATGAAATTAAATTGAAATGATGACTAAGAAAGGTCCTCAATAACATCACAGCAGCTGTAAAACTGTAAAAAAAATATACTTGCAATAAGTGTAGATTCAACACAGATATTTCACATACAGATCAAATGACATTCATTGTTCGCTTTGTCGACATCCAGATGTAAGCCTGTCAGAGCGCTTTATAAAATCTTTCCCTTTCAGGCCAGATGGAGAAACAATGATGAATGTAGTACATGATACTCTGCTTGAAACATGATCTCTCTATATTATGGATTGCCGTGGCCCGAGCAACGACAATGCAAGTAACATGTCGGGTAAAATAATGGATGGCAAGCCGTATCAAGCAAAACAACCCACTTCTGAATATGTCCCTGCCTCCAGACATTCTCTTAATCTTGTTTGGGTCATGTGCTGCCGGAGTGTTGTTCGCTGCATTTCATTTTTTTGGACTTTTACAAGCACGCTTTAATTTTTTCTCTCTGCTTCATCGCATCGGTGGAGTAAACTCAAGTCAACCATTCATGGAGATGTCAACAATCATATCAACACAAGGTGGTCAGCGTAGCAATGTTGCAACACATACATGCTTTTGAAAGACCGCTTTGCTGAAATCCGAACTTCTTCTGGATCCAACTAGCAGAGTGAATGAAGACTCAACAGCAACTACAAGAAGCGAAGCATCCAGCTTAGCATCAAAAATTGGAAGAGTTTGAATTGCCTTACCTGTGTGCTTTGGAACTGTATACTGGAACGGTTAAATCCACGACAAGACACTTCAGAAAATTGAAATTGAAATGGCTAACTTGTGCCTAACCCTCTATGCAGGCTTATGGAATTTGTAAAGGCTCCCTTCGCATGGATGAAGCTTTTTGAAATGTTTGAAGAGAAACAAAACTGCCTGGGTGAAAGACTACGTTACCGGGCTGATCATCAGCGGTCAAGGAAGAGGAAACGCAATTTTGAAGAGCCAGACAATGAATTGTGTTGCAACCAAGGCAGAAATTGTAAGACAGCTACATCCTTCGACATTCTGGATTCAACGGATTAATCAGAATTGGTGAAAAGAAATCTACAGAAACTCTCAATGACAAGTTTGGATTCTGTTTCAAAAATACTACTATCCAGATGCAGAATTTGAATAGAAGCTGCATAGTTGCAACAACACCTTTCAGCAGATGTTTCATGACACATTTGTTGAAGAATAGTTCATTTTTCAGGTAAATGAAACAGATTAAAGCTCCACCAGAAAAATGTGCGCCTTCAGCAGCTTGAAACATTTAATAATGCAGTAACTCAGAAACCTTCCCTAAAGTTACATAGAGTATCGCCTTTACTTAGCTAACACTCCAGCTACGAACTGTGCCTGAGAACGTTCATTTTTATGTTTTGGCAAAGAGTGAAAACCATCTCCGTACAACAATGAGCAAGACAAATTGTGTAACCTAGCTTTGTGACTATTGATCTGATCTAACCAAGAAATATATTGATTTATCAGAATCATAATTGATGATTTTGTCAATATGAAATCCAGAAAAAATTTATTTAAGAAGTGCCTGTGAATATAAACAATTCTTTAACTTTTCTGTGAGTTGATATGATTTGAATAGTCTTATGCATGAGCAATGATAACAATAATGGTCATTGTTTTATAAAGGGAATAATATGCTGTAGTGGTTTATGCTGAATTATAATAAGTACATGATGCACAAACTTTAATAGCCCTAATCCAGTGACGATTACTATGCGTCCTAGAGTTATCCTCTTTAAAATGCATGATTTAACAAGATAGTTATAATGGCTGTTGGTAAATGGTTTTGGTTGTCTAAAGTACTTTCCCCTATTACATTTAACTCTAATAGCTCAGAATGTATTTAATTTAACCTTAAACAGGCTCACTCACACCGACCCCCCCGACCCCCGACCCCCAAGTCATGGAACGGGGTCGCTTCGCTACCGCCGTAACTCAAAGGGGCCCCCGCAATCTGAATAGCCCTAGGGCCCGGAGAACTTCTTAATACACGCCCTGCATTCCAATCATCTTGGCTCTCCAAGTTTCGGACCCCCATGGGCTCCAGTTTTCCCAGTCAATCTCCTTGTTATTGAAATCACCCATAACTAGTAACTTTGTTTCTCCTCATGCAAAGCTCTTCTGTGACCTCGGCCAGTTTGTCTACCATTGCTCTGTATGCTCTGTCGTATTCTTCTCTTGGCCTCCAGCTGTTCAGTAGTGGTTGTACCTTACTGCAATACCAACCTTATGACTACTATGTAATCCCATTCGGTTTCGTTTCGTTCCCCATTCCATCCATTCCTTCCATTACCTCAAATCCCCACCTCATTTTTAATGAGCTGTGGCAACCTCCTCCCTCCCTCTGCTCCCTCTATCTTTCCTTCCTCATGATTGATAACCGTTGGAAAGATTGCATCTGTTTTCATCCTGGTGAGTTTCATTTCCGTTGAGTGCTATTCACACAGAGTCTGTGATTGGTCTCCTTGATTTTTTTAAATGCCACTCCTCGCATTTATTTGTTATTCCGTCTGCATTTGTATACCAAACCTTCAACTTCTTTTCCAAAACTGTGGTCTGGGGGGTACACTGGGGCTGGGGAAGCAGGAGACCTGATGAGGAACTATGGGTGGTTGCTGTGAAGGTGGAGTTTGTAATGAGGTGGGTGGGGGCATTGGGCATGGCCTGTGTGTTTTGGGTTGCATTGGGGTTGTCCTAGTTGGGGGGGTTTCTGTAGGTGGTTGCAAGGGAGGTTGTATCTGATCTTCCTCCTGAGTCTGGGTTCTCCTGTCCATCTCCATCTTCACCTCTCTTCCTTCCTTTCATCTTTGTACCCTCTATTTCAGTTCTCATGTTCTGTCGTGGCTGAGATACAACCTCCGGTGCGCCGAGATGTCCCTTAGTCTTGCTTTCTCCTGTATGATCCTGTTTCAAGCTGCTTCTGACTTGAAAATCACTTTGACCGGCCGGTGTCTTCCTTTTGCATACGCCCTATTCTCAGGGTGGGTTACGTGATCTTCTCCTATTGCTTTCATGATGCTTTCAATCGCTTTTTTCTCCCCTTGTCTTCCTGCTTCATGAGTTTCCCCTTCAACTTCCTGGAGCCCATAAACAAAGACTGATCTCTCCCTTTCATTCTCCCACTGCATATCTCTATGTATCCCCTGATTCGATTTAGTTGCCTCCATTGTAGCTTTCATTTCTTTAATCTCTTCACTATCTGTTGTCCCTGGGCTCAGTGGTCTGTCATTTTCCCTTCTCAGCTTTCCCTGGGCACTGCTGTGGTCTGTTAGGGCCTCTACATATAGCTTAGCTCTTATATTTTCTACAGTCCCCTCGATTGTTCCTGATGTGATCCTCTATTTTTCTCGGGTTCCACAATGGTCAAATAGGGCCTCTGCATACAGTTTACTCCTTCGTTCCCTACAGTCCCCTTGTTTGTGACTGAGGTAGTGGTTTCTGATGTCATACTCACATTTCTCTTTAGTTCTTTAGGCTGTTTCAGGTTTTTCAGTTCTTCTTCTAATCTCTGAATCTTAGCCTCAGCTGCTGTGACTTGCATCTCCTACTTCCTGCTCTCAGCAGCTATTCTCTCCTCCATTTTCATGCTAAGCTCTTCTAGCTTCCTTTCCCACTCATGTTCCCTTTTCATGATCTCTGCTACCCAATCTTCCTTCCCATGTTTTTCCGTCCTGCTCTCTGGCAATCCATTTTTTTTTATTGCCACAGAATGAAAAACTTATGTATTTCTGAGTGGTTGTGATGTGTTTGAGTGTGTGTGGGGGTGGAGGGAGGGAGTTCAAGAGGAAGCTGTAGACTGGCGAAATGGGAGAGAGGTGGGGAGGGGGAAAGATGGGGGAATATGGGGAGAGAGGAGGAGGGAGAAGCAAAGGGGAGAGAGAATGGGAGAGGGAGAGGGGGAAAGAGAGAGAGGAAGGGGGATAAGGAGGAGGTTGAGAGAGAGAGGGGAGGATCAGGGGGAGTGGGAGAGTATGTAAAAGAAGGAAATTAAAAGTGAATATAGGAAAGAGTAAGGTGATGAGGATAAAAAAAAATAGGTAATGGAAGATTGTATATCAGATTGGAGGGAGAGAGTATGGAGGAGGTGAATGTGTTCAGATATTTGGGAGTGGATGTGTCAGCAGATGGGTCTATGAAGGATGAGGTGAATCATAGAATTAACGAGAGGGGAAAAGGTGAGTGGTGCACTGAGGAGTCTGGGGAGACAAAAAACTTTATCCATGAAAGCAAAGAGGGGAATGTATGAGAGTATAGTAATATAGTATATGGGTGTGAGGCATGGGTTGTGAATGTTGCAACAAGGAGAAGGCTGGATGCAGTGAAGATGTCATGTCTGAGGGCAATGTGTGGTGTGAATATACCCGTAGTTTGGAGATTAAGAAGAGGTGTGGGATTACCAAAACTATTATCCAGAGGGCTGAGGAGGCGTTACTGGGATGGTTTGGACATGTAGAGAGGATGAAACGAAATAGAATGACTTCGAGAGTGTATAAATCTGTAGTGGAGGGAAGGCGGGTAGGGGTCGGCCTAGGAAAGGTTAGAGGGAGGGGGGGAAAGGAGGTTTTGTGTGCGAGGGGCTTGGACTTCCAACAAGCGTGCGTGAGCGTGTTTGATAGGAGCGAATGGAGACAATTGGTTTTTAGGACTTGACGTGCTGTTGGAGTGTAAGCAAGGTAACATTTATGAAGGGATTCAGGGAAACCGGCAGGCCGGACTAGATTCCTGGAGATGGGAAGTATAGTGCGTGCACTCTGAAGGAGGGGTGTTAATGTTACAGTTTTATAGCTGTAGTGTAAGCATGCCTCTGGCAAGACAGTGATGGAGTGAATGATGATGAAAGTTTTTCTTTTTCGGGCCACCCTGCCTTGGTGGGAAACGGCCGATGTGTGTAATAAATAATCAGTTTCACAGATCTAGAACCTTCAACCGTTCTTGAAATAGGGAGTATTCTGCAACTATCTAGCATTCCCAAGTTATACGTAAAGTCAGTGCCGGATCAGCCGGGCTGTGGTTCGTACGTTGGACTATGTGCGTCCAGCAGTAACAGCCTGGTTGATAAGGACCTGATCCACCAGGAGACCTGGTCATGGACCGGGCCGCGGTGGGGTTGATCCTCGGAATACCCTCCAAGTAGGTAGATAGATAACCTAGTAAGCTTCCTGAGTATATCACTGGGTTATCCCTGCGTTATCCTCGGGTCATCTCTGGATTATACCTGGATTATATAATTACAATTTTAAGCTGCTATATTTATTTTTCTGAAGTATTTTCCACAGGCTGGTGGTGCTTTCAGCAGCAGCCTGACCAATAACAGTTGTGGCGCCAACAGCAGTAACAGTTGTGGTACCAACTGAAGTAGCAGTTGTGGCATCAACAACAGCAACACTAACAATAATAACAGCATCAGGGTTGTATCGTGCTCAGTCGGAGCTCCTTTGTGGTAGCGTAGAAATAACAGTAGAGAAAGTAATAGGAGCAGCAGTGACAACAACAGCAATAGCAATAACAGTAGTAGTCTCAGCAGTATCAGTAACAACAGTAGCAGAAACGCCAGTAACAGTAGCAGTAGAAGCAGCAACAACAGTAGCTGCAACAGTAGCAGAAGCAGCAGCATCAGCAAGGGTAGCGTGCCAAGTGGAAGTCTCCATGTGGTACAGAGAAACAGCTGTAGCAGTAACAGCAGTAGCAGTAGTACCAACAGCAGTAGTAGCAGCAGCAAGGGTAGCGTGCCAAGTGGAAACGTCCATGTGGTAGCAGAGATAGCCCAGGATAAGTGCCAACAATGCTCTTACACCCGATACAAAATAAAATAAATATAAATATACCTGTATATATATATATTTAAAATTAAATCCCTTCTAAAATTTTCTCTTATACTATTAAAGATATTTTTTTTTTCATTTATGTTAATATAAAAATTAATAATTTTATACCAAAAGAACCTTAGAAAACTTACCTAACCTTATTATAACAAGCGCAATTTAATTTAGCCTAATCCAACTAAATATATTTTAGATAAGTTATAGTAATTTAATAATAAACAAACAGAATGAAATATATTTTTTTCGTTAAGTTCAGAATGATTTTTGCGAAATTATTGCATACACAAATTTTCGCTTGCCTTGTTCGGCAAGAAGAGCGTTGCTATTTTAAGCCAAAATCGCAAGTTTTACCTATTCGGCACGATATATATACATATAAATATATATATATATATATATATATATATATATAAATATATATATATATATTATATATATATATATATATATATATATATATAGTCTCTCGAATATGATTGTATTATTTTTTTTAATATTCAATATTCAATGAATGTGTTTTACATTGTCCTGCCTTATTATACTTCTTATAGAAACAGTCTCTCTCTCTCTCTCTCTCTCTCTCTCTCTCTCTCTCTCCTCTCTCTCTCACTCACGTCCTATCTTCTGCAGTCTCTGAGTTACCTGGGAGTACTTAAATGTTTGTACTCAGGCAGGTGCGGCAGACGCGTGTACTCTAAGGCAGGTGTGACAGACATTTAGTACCTCGACAGGTGTAGTGCCAACCTCTTGTGTATCTCCTTTGCCCTTTCATCTAGGCATACAAAGGCAGTGAACACTGTTACTCAGTCTGGTAACCTACACGGGATTCCACACTACGTTTCCAGATCGTTTATAATTCTTCCATTTTTCATACCTCGAGTCATTGCTATACTGCCCTTGTAGAGTGCGATTGATGACTTATATTTTGTGATGTGACTTTTCAGTCATACAGACTCAGGCACTTGTTTCAGCTCAGTATTTTAAGGTAATATATGCGACGTTTTTCCCCACCAGAGTCAATTTGCTTACTCACATATTTTACACTCCTGTCACATTTAACGTCACGAGCTATGAGAGAGAAATACTTTATGCAACTTTAGGTAGGTGTGTTTCTGAACTTTTCGCTCACTAATAGCTTTATCAGTTGATTGATGAAGCTCCCTCGTGGGCGAAACGTCTCCGTAATAAAGTTAATTAAAGTAACGTCTCTTATTTTATAAATATTTATTTGTAATATCGAGTAACACCAATGTTGCACTGAGCTTCGTCTTAAATGGTGGCACTTTGTTCGCCAGGAAACGAGCCTTTCCTGACACTGGTCTTAGTCTTGTGGTGATCCGTTCACTGGAGCTTTTGGTCATATAACAGACACCTTTCCCTGGCTTTCCTGTCCAACCAATGAAAATAGCTACGTCTTATCTGAATGTAAAATGTTCATTATTATTATTATTATTATTATTATTATTATTATTATTATTATTATTATTATTATTATTATTATCATCATCATCATCATCATCATCATTTGTGAAGCTCTACACCAGTGTGTTCCATTCAGGCATGGGGGGAGGGGATGCAGGCTCGTTTCTCTGTTCGCTAGTCACTATACATACTATGGATGTAGGGGCGACAGTTATGGGTACGAAGGCCAGACAAACAAATATGCAGAACAAGCTTTTATTGGGACTGTATTTCGCTCAGGGCTCAGCCAATGAAGCTCAACCTTGAGCAAAACGTAGTAGCAATAATGCCTTTTTCTACCTTTGGTTTATATTGAAACAATTCCATCAGTAATCTATTTTTTTTGAGAGGCGAGATTTATTACCATCTTTCCATTTGGTTTTGAGGACTTTTATAAATACTTGTCGTGTCTATCCACAGATAACTTTATATATTTACATTATCAGTTGTGAAAGTCTTTCTCTTTTGTCAGGCTCATTTTTTTTCAAAGAATCCGGAATATTATTAATATTAATAGGCAGCACTAGGCTCGCCGAGGCCATAATGCACCTGGGGAACGGTAAGTGATCACGTTCGATCCGAGGAAGGGAAGAGTAGCTTGAATTCCTTTGGTAAAGCTATTCACCGGCATCAAGGCCGATGAAGGAGTCAAAGGCCCTTGAAGGGCCTTTTAATTTGGTACCGGCTTACTGATCTACACTTTAATGTATCTAAGAAAAAGAATTTGCTAGCAGAGCATCATTTTTTTTTAGCTGAATACCATAGGTCGTTCCATAGACAGAGCTAAAAGAATAATTTCATTCACGACGGATAAACTCTTTTACAACAGTAAAACGTGCCTGAGGCTTCCCAAATCAAAAATAACCTTCTTCAAACCCTCATTCCAGATTTTGGTCGTTGCAGATCTCGTGTGCCTCCCCGGCAACATATTTATGTCATGCAGTGCTGCACACAATAATGAAAGTATAATTGCTATTGGCCTGCAATAGTTTAAATTTATCTAGGTGCTCTTCCGATGTGGTTGTTGTCAGGGTAAATTCTGGTACGGTCAGAGCTGGCTCGAGGCTCCGCGCCAGTGAACCCAAGGGTAAAAAATAATACTGTGGAAGCCTGTTGACCGTGATAGTCGAGCCCCCTTGACTTGCACAGTTACTGAGTTTTTTTTTATATCCCCGTCTTCCTTTAATTATACTATAATGTCTAATCATTCAGCTGAATACATTTTTATTATACTAATAAAATTTATACAAAACAGCTACTATTAAAGTTAAAAATTCAAAAGAAAATTTTTAAACCAATGTTGACTTTTCTTGCTTGTCATTTTGGCCAGTTGATGGTACTGATTTTTGACCAGACGATGGGATTGATTTTATTGATTTGCTTGTCATTTTGGCCAGATATGATGGTATTGATTTTGACCAGACCTCACTCGTGGAACAAACATACGATATTCATTACTTCTCATTTCAGTTGAGGATTTGCTGTTGAGTGGGCAATGTTTTAAAACCGAACTTCTGCTGACCACTGCACTTAAACTGGTAATCTGGTTTGAAGTAGCAAACCAATCTCTGTTCGGAAAAGTGATAGTAAATACGCACACACACAAATACACATACACACACACACACACACACACACACCCACACACACACACACACACACACACACACACATACACACACTACCAATTTTTTAGGGTGGCTTTCAGGCCCTCAACAAGGAGACACATCCTATATAGGTCCACCTTGAAGAGTGAGGTGCGTCACGCACATATAGAACACCAAGACGCGAGAAAGGTGAAAAGGTTTGCTACCAGACTAGTCTATCTGGAGGTTGTTCCGGGGATCAACGCTCCCCGCGGCCCGGTCTATGAGCAGGCCTCCCAGTGGATCAGTGGATCACACAGGCTATTACTGCTGGCTACCCGCAATGCAGCGTACGAACCACAGCCCGGCTGGTCGGCACTGGCTTTAGGTATCTGTCCAGTTGCTTCTTGAAGACAGCCAGGAGTGCTATTGGGAGGTTGTTGAGCAATCCTGAAGACAACCAGGGGTTCTATTGGGAGGCTGTTGAACAATCTTGAAGACAACCAGAGGTTCTGCTGGTTCTATTGGGAGCTGTTGACGATCTTAAGCCCCGGACGCTTATTGTGTCTTCTAGTGTACTCACGTTACCCATGTTTTTTATTGGTGGTATGTTGCACCCAGAGCTGAGGGGTATGAGCTGTGAGGAAAGACATAAGACAAGATTAACCTGACGACACTAAAGGACAGAAGGACCGGGAGTAAGAAGATTACAACGTACAAAATACTAAGAGCAATAGACAAGGTAGACAGGGAGTTTGAGAGGCTGGTCTCAGGTACACAAGGGCACAGCTCGGAGCTAACAGCACAGATGAGTCACGGAGATGTCAATAAATACTTCTTTAGCCTTTGGTCAGAAAGCTGAGGACTTAGCAGGTTGAGGTATGATAGACCTAACTCATCCAGGAGAGTGGAACCCAGTAGCGGCCAGAGGAGATGCGGGGCCAAGAGATGAGGATTGACCCCTGCAACCAGAAATTGTTGAGTACAAATAGGTGAATACACACAACCCTTCTCCCCCCCCACACACACACACAGCATATATGTTGACAATACAACACACAAAAGAGATTGGCTGTATATTTTGGCCTCAGCTGAGGGCCTTTTATATATATTACCCATACGGTCAGTGAAAGGTTCTCTCTCTCTCTCTCTCTCTCTCTCTCTCTCTTTACACAGGGTTTGACAAGGTTAAGGATCTCTCTTTCTTTCAAACCACTATATCCTTCGGGAATAAACAGCTTGAGTGGATTTTTTTTAACTATCACTTTTTAAATCTATGTAGGCACATGAGGTATGTTGTGCGTAGAATAGATGGTAGATGCATCAAGTGAGTGACATGGTGGTCAAGCCTCCACCGTGAAGCCATCACACTGGAATATCTATACTTCAACCAACCACTGTATCGGGTCCATTATCGCCTTTGTACTACACTAACTCTTATCTTCATAAAAAGAAAAGTTATTTTGCACCAGTGATACTCACCCACGTGAGTGAGAGAAATTGTGCCGGTGGATGGTTGCTGGATTGTCGTCCCTTGTGGCTCGGTTTTAAAACAGACCTTAGAGTTGAAGGCCAGGGTAAAGACACGCCTCAAGGCTGTACCCTAAAGCACTTGAATCGGACAAAAGAGATTATACGAAGGATAATACTGATACTTTTCAGAAGCAAGCAAATTTTGACTAATCTAGTAATCAATAACTTAAAAAACAATCCCTTGAAACCTCTATTTAAAACAAGAAGGAAAAGAACCAGAATCATTACGTTTTTTCATATGATTTCTTCAGCTGGAATGATGCTACTGGAAGAGGTGATGTGAGAAGAAGAAAGTGCAGTGACTCTGCTTCCTTGTCTGTATTGAATAAGGATTTTTCAATCATTTTCACGTTAATGTGAGCCTGCCAGTATAAACAGAAAAAAAATAGTGCTAGGTTTGAATTACACTGTAAGACCTTGTAATATTATAATCCACACGTAAGTGTTATACAAGCAAGGTCAGTTACGTAAGAGCGTTTTATTTTAATTGCTGTCCCAGCGTCGACAATAAAAAGGCTTTTGTCAAAGGGTCTCCCCATTTTCTATATGTCTGTTTAATCGTACAAGCTAACATATATATATATATATATATATATATATATATATATATATATATATATATATATATATATATATATATATATATTTATAATATATATATATATATAATATATATATATATATAATATATATATATATTATTATTATTATTATTATTATTATTATTATTTTACAGCTGTTCTTTCTGACTGCGAAACAACTTTTGAAAATTATTTATTAATACCAAGCAAATTAGAGTAATTTCTGATGCTGGTTTTGGAAAAATCCCGGATGAATGCTAGTGGAATTTCCATCCTAGCCCTTCAATCAAATAACAATTTTCTAATTAATGGTAAATTGCTCTTGGTAAACGAGTTCATGTAATTAATTTCTGACGAAGCTTAGTAAAACTTTTCCCCTGAAAGAGGAGCAATTACCACTCATTTGGGATTCACGGGTTTATTAAATGTAATTGGCTCCGACACAAACACCCATGAATTAAAACTTGGTATTTAAACTCCACTAGCTAATGTAAAGGTTGACAAGTGAGGCTGTGATGACTCCCAACCTACACAGTGCGTCTGTATCAACTGCCGAAGTTTTGGTCCAGCTTTACCACAAATCTCAGTTACTACGTTATGGAAAACTTTAGGAAATATAGCTAGAGCGGAATATTTAACCACACAATAGAGCGAAAAATAATGTGAAGGACTTAGAAGTTATAACGTCAGAGGATCTCACCTTCATGGATTACAACAGACTCATTATCACAACTGCGAGAATAATGATAGGACGGATAATGAGAACCTTCAAAACAAGGGATGCCAAGCTGCTGATGATCTCTTTAAGTAGCTTATTCTTTGGAATATTGCTGTACACTAACAGTCTAATTCAATGCAGGCAAAACTGCAGATCAAAAGAATGTACAGAGAACCTTCACTGCATGTATAAGTACAGTCAAACACCTTAATTTCTGAGAACGTTTGAAGTCCCTTAACGTGTACTCCCTTCTTACAAAAGCACAAGACGACACAGACGGTGCAACATATCCCAAAAGGAGGGGCACCATGAGTACACGAAGTGTCATGGACTCAAGACTGCTCAACATCCTCCTATAATACATAGCTGTCTTCAAGAGGGAACTGGATAGATTCCTCAAGTCAGTACCTAATCAGCCGGGCTGTGGTTCGTACGTTGGATTGCGTGTGGCCAGCAGTAAGAGCTTGGTTGGTCAGGCTCTGATCACCGAGAGGCCTAATCATGGACTGGGCTACGGGGCTACTGACCCCTGGAACACCCTCCAGGTAGATTCCAGGTAGGAAGGCATATCATTACCAAGCAACGAATACGCAGGAGTGGCACCAACATTTCTGTTCTGGAGTAGGTGTGGTGTTAGGGATGGCCAGCTGCTTGGAAGGAGGTGGGGGCTAGGGAACTTCGTTTTGAAGCAGTTATTTTATTACTATTTTTATTTGTAGGGGACCTGAGGTAAATTGTTTAGCGCCGCCCCTGTGAATGCGGTACATGTTTAGGTAAATACTCCTCTTAATGGCTGATTAAATATAGTGTAGCTTATTTTTCCCAAATTTTCACTTCATTTAAAAAGAGTTTTCGTGTGCTTAAAATCATTTACTTCTCCTCGTCGTCAATGGATAATTCATCTGAGTACGTATGCTATAAAAACCTACTTATTTTTTGACAATCCAAAGGATAAGCTGGATTGTTGCCCAAGAATATGCTGGATAATTCCCCAAGAATAAATTGAGTAGTTCTCCAAGAATAAACTGAATAGTTCTCCAAGAATAAACTGAATAGTTCTCCAAGAATAAGCTGGATAGCTACCCAAGAATAAGTTGAATAGTTCCCCAAGAATTAGCTGGATAGTTCCCCAACAATAAGCCGGATAGTCCCCCAAGAATAAGCTGGATAATTCCCCAAGAATAACCTGGATAGTTCAGCCACCATGTGAGGCCTTCCTCAGAGAAGTAAATGTAAGGAAGGTCGTGGCTTCTTGCACTGTGACAGGTTGATGTCACCTTTACACAAAGGGTCAGTGTCTTAATTACTCAAATCATCAGGTACCCAAGATCCAGAGTAACTGTTACAGTACATGTTACAGTAACCAGGGTACATGTTACAGTAGCCAGGGTTGATGTTACATTACCTAGTGTAGATGTTACAGTAGCCAGTATAGATTCTACAGTTGCCAGGGTGTATGTTACCGTAGCCTGGGTAGATAAAAGGGTTTCTTATTTTATTTTTAAAATCAATTATTGTCGTTTTATGATGGTATAATTCTTTTATCTTTGTTTATTCTTCCTGCCTTCGTGTGTTCCTCGAAGGGCCATGATTCTGGTGAAAGATTTTTGTTCCACGGAATTAGTCACCTTCCCTTGGATCATACCTGATTTCCCACCAGGCACTGCATGACCTCTACGGGTCTAGCGCTTCCCTGCTAGTATAATAGAACAACACCTCCCTCGTATGTCTCTGTACATGAACTTTTAATGTTCAACTCTCCTGGTTTTCATTTTCCGGTCGGTCTCCCCAAAAATAAATCTCGCCAATATTTTATTAAACTGTGAATTATACAAATAGTTTTTCTTGTATTGGCAGTAAATTATTTATTGTTTTGGAAACTGTTACTCTCCTGTTTTGTCGTCATAGCATAGCGGTTGTGACTTCCAAATAATGCATGCTATTAAGTATATTTTGCAGTTCAGCGTAGCCTAGGTGAGCTTAACTGGTACAAAAAAAAATCATTCTAGTAATATTTGCTGCCATAATTATAGCGGTAAATGTTGATTGAATATTTTTTCCAAATTAGTAGCAAGAGGGCTATTACAAAAAATTGATAAGACAATTACCTCCATTATTTTAGCAGTCATTAAAGAACATGTATTGACAACACCGTGTGTATAATGGTGTATTGTGGAAGCATCATACACTGCTGAGAATATCGTATTCTCACCAGCATGCTCAATTTATCCTACACAAATACACCATCAGGTGTACATGTGCATGTATAATATTAACTACGTGGTGGGTACAGTTAGGTAGCGTAGTTGTCCCATTCTTAGAGGGAGGAGGATCGAGTCTGAAAAACCTTCACCCAAGGAAATCCTTGCAAGCATCGATCATTAACCCACATACTATGAATCATGCTCCAGTGCTTATAAATTATTACTTCTAAATCCATTCATTTGTTTACTATAATTTGCGGGGGATACGAACCCTAAGAGATTCTGACTGATTTACTGAGGCTATAATATATGTTTTTCTTTTACTGTGAGTGTAAGTGTAAAACCCAGCTCTTCTGTGTTGTTAGGGCAGCAGGACAACTACTGCAGTCAGCAGCAAGTTTATGATGATACTGAGTCAGATTTTGCTGTATCACCGGCGATGTGAAATATTGAAGTGAATATTTTAGGTGAGGCTTCGAGCTGTCTTCACATCAACATTGAGGCTTCATGCTGTCTTCACACAAAATACTGAGGCTTCATGCTGTCTTCACACAATACTGAGGCTTCATGCTGTCTTCACACAATACTGAGGCATCATGCTGTCTTCACACACACAACACTGAGGCTTCATGCTGTCTTCACACAATACTGAGGCTTCATGCTGTCTTCACTCACAACACTGAGGCATCGTGCTGTCTTCACACACAACACTGAGGCTTCATGCTGTCTTCACACACAATACTGAGGCTTCATGCTGTTTTCACTCATAACACTGAGGCTTCATGCTGTCTTCACACACAATACTGAGGCTTCATGCTGTCTTCACACAACACTGAGGCTTCATGCTGTCTTCACACACAATACTGAGGCTTCATGCTGTCTTCACTCACAATACTGAGGCTTCATGCTGTCTTCACTCACAATACTGAGGCTTCATGCTGTCTTCACTCACAATACTGAGGCTTCATGCTGTCTTCACTCACAATACTGAGGCTTCATGCTGTCTTCACTCACAATACTGAGGCTTCATGCTGTCTTCACTCACAATACTGAGGCTTCATGCTGTCTTCACTCACAATACTGAGGCTTCATGCTGTCTTCACACACAACACTGAGGCTTCATGCTGTCTTCACACACAACACTGAGGCTTCATGCTGTCTTCACTCACAATACTGAGGCTTCATGCTGTCTTCACACACAACACTGAGGCGTCATGCTGTCTTCACACACAACACTGAGGCTTCATGCTGTCTTCACTCACAATACTGAGGCTTCATGCTGTCTTCACACACAACACTGAGGCTTCATGCTGTCTTCACACACAACACTGAGGCTTCATGCTGTCTTCACACACAACACTGAGGCTTCATGCTGTCTTCACACACAACACTGAGGCTTCATGCTGTCTTCACACACACAACACTGAGGCTTCATGCTGTCTTCACACACAACACTGAGGCTTCATGCTGTCTTCACACACAACACTGAGGCTTCATGCTGTCTTCACACACAACACTGAGGCTTCATGCTGTCTTCACACACAACACTGAGGCTTCATGCTGTCTTCACACACAACACTGAGGCTTCATGCTGTCTTCACACACAACACTGAGGCTTCATGCTGTCTTCACACACAACACTACCACAAAAATCAAGCGCTGATAAACAAACAAACATTCTGTATTTAATATTAAAAGTTCAAAGAGTGGAGAAAGTTTATCGTGTATAATGTGTTTTGATACAAGAACTTCAAAGAGTAAGGTAGAGTTTATCTTTTGAATACTGCCATCCCCAAGAGTAACAGGTGCTACCTCACGTTGTCTGTGTACTCACCTAGTTGTGGTTGCAGGGGCCGATTCACAGCTCTTGGCCCCGCCTCTTCGTGGTCGTTACTAGGTCACGCTTCCTCCTCCATGAGCTTCATCATACCTCTTCTTAAAGCTATGTATGGATCCTGGCTCTATTACATCACTTCTCAGACTATTCCACTTCCCGACAACTCTGTGACTGAAGAAATACTTCCTAACATCCCTGTGACTCATCCAAGTTTTCAACTTCCAACTGTGACCCCTTGTTGTTGTGTCTCATCTCTGGAACATACTGTCTCTGTCCACCTTGTCGATTCCTCTCAATATTTTATATGTCGTTATCATATCCCTACTATCTCTCCAGTCCTCCAGTGTTGTCATGTCGATTTCCCTTAACCTCTCCTCGTAGGAGGGACTAGTTTTGTTGCAAACCTTTGCATTTTCTCTAGTTTTCTTACGTGCTTGGCTAGGTGTGTGTGTGTGTGTGTGTGTGTGTGTGTGTGTGTGTGGTTTAATGCTGCCTGTTTTTTTTTTTTAAACTTGGGACTACATTTATCCTCCTGTGTTGAAGACTGTTGTTAGTGGCACACAGTGTCTCTGCTTCCGAGTGTGTGTACTCAGTTGTACT